>JAYMSP010002038.1:0-26746 GCA_036897095.1 Plantago elongata | reverse complement strand
TCCTCCGGTGGCTTTCGCTTTCCCACGCCTCCAGATCGGTTGTTTTTCCGGCTGCGTCTCCATCACGACCTCCTCTTCGGTGTTTGTGAAAACATTGGTGTTTGGGAGGATGGATATTGGTAATTTTGGGTGTAGGGATCTTGGAATAAAGGTCGAACGACACTCGTTTGGGGACTCGATTGGGGTGGAAAAACCGTGTTTTCGAAGTGAGCTTGCATGTACTCATGGTATTTTTGGGGTTTGTTTTGTTTCAACCATTAAAAATATTCCGCGTCCATCTCGCCGGAAAATGAAAGTGGAAAGGGTGTGTTGAGATAAGAGAGTTTTTTAAGTTTAATTAAGAGAGAAAGAGGAGTTGGAGATGGGATGAAGTCAAAAATATCAAGATTGGTCTCATTTTATAGATCTTGAAAAAACATAACAGTTGGTGTTTTTTTTATTTTTTTATTTATTTCGTATTTCGGAGAAGTAAAAAATATCAAAGATTGATCTCATTTTATAAATATTGAAAAAATATAACCGTTGGTGATTTTTTTATTTTTTTATTTCGTATTTCAAAGATATTATCGTTTTAAAAAATATATATTTTTTGTTTTTCGAATTAAAAGAAAAAAGAAAATCTAAAGGTGCCACATTGGCTGCTGCTGCCACAGCATGCTGCGGCGTCCCATGTTGAGCCGCACCGACGTCACCCATTGGGGCTGGTCTCATGGCGCTTCATTAAGACCTCGCCCTCACGACGTCAGTGCATGATGTGCATTGGACACGGTCTTGAAGTGCACATAAAAATTTGATGCCGCTGCCAGGGTCAGTTCTTTTAATGGTAATGAGTGTAGATGCACACTTCTTTCCCCCATTATTTCATCAAATTCCATTGTAATAATATATTTAGGAAAAGGATGGACCACGAAATAGACAAAGCTCTAAACAATATTTAGTGGGGTGTAATCCCTTGAAAGATATAAACTAGCTACACATGGCCTTGGAATAAATATCATGGGTTGGCCAAATATGTGGTTTAAGGATCCTTGTATTTATGTGGTTGTAATTGCACAATTTTTCTCTTATCCTAGATAAATTTTGGTTGTACTCATTTTAGTACTTTACTTGCTATCTATCTTCCAATTGATACATAGTGAAGCTTAGCATGACGGTCTGTTTAAACCAAATTAGTAAGAATTAGTAGAGTTTGATTTTCTAATTGAGTCTTTTTAAATTTTATTTTCAGTAACCTTTTATGATTTTCTAAGTCTTTTTAAGTTTTATTTTATTTATTTTCAGTAACCTTTATAAAAAAAATTATTGTATATTATAATATGAAAAGTTATTTTTTACTTATAAATTAGTACAAACTGAACAACTTACGCGGTACTTATTAGAGTATTAATATAAATTACTAAATTTTATAACTCTTTACAAATTAAATTTTTGTAAATTAGTACAAATTAAACAACTTACGTGCTACTTATTAAAATATTAATATAAATTATTACATTTTACAACTCTTTACAAATTAAGTTTAATTACATTTTTAGGTGAAGTATATGATTGCCATGGGTAACCTTTTTCAAGCCATGATTGTGAAGACACATGAAAATGTAATAATAATATATTGAACAATGATTGTGTGTTGGGAATTTGAATTGGCTGAGGAATGTTGAGATCGACCAATAAAAGGTGACACTTGATTCCCATATTTACAAAAGGGGGACAAATTGGGTGTCATTTGTTAGTTCTGTATTATTATATAGATTTTAGTAATTACTATACACTATAGTATATCTAATATTCAATTTAATAGTACTATGTAGTTAATTATATATATACGTCTAGACATGCAATTATAAAAGTAACTTTGACTTTTCTACGATCGAGCCGGTTTTCTTCCTATCTGATAACATGTAAAAAATTAATAAATAAACATATTTATTCCTTTAAATTTTAAAATATAAAAATATAAAATAATTAATTCAAAAATTATATTTATATTCAAAAATATTTTTAAAGGTAAATTTTGAATTATTTTATTAATATTTAATTTTTTTAAGTTAAATATTTATATGGTGATAGAGCGACCGCCTTACTGCCTTTGCGGAGCCCCTCGCCCTTTCGCCTTATAAATTTATAAATATTAATAAAAATTAAATTTACCTTCTAAAATATTTTTAAAAAATAAAATAATATTTTTTAGAATTACCTACTTTTTAATGTTGTATTTTAAAATCTAACGAAATAAACATGTTAATTTTTTAATTTTTAACCTTTTATCCTCCGTAAAAATGTCCAAAGTAACTTTTGGTTTGTAATTAAGCATTAACTAACTTATTAGAAAATTAAGTTGAATGAAGATTGTTTGTCTAAAATCTAAATATTCGGGTGAAGCCGTACATCTACAATTTATGCCTCCAACACCACTTCCAATGGTGATTATGACCGTGAATAGTAAAGTTAAACAACAGAACAACATCAGAAAAGCATTCACTTGGGTGAGGGCGGAAAAGTACAGTAGACAACAAACCGCTATTCGGTTGGTAAGATGATTTTCCTTCAACTAATAAATTGAGGTTAAGTCACCTTTATCGTTTTAAAAAAAGAAGAAGTTTCGGAGTGGTTTTTTAGTGAATTGCCTTGTAAAGTTCTTGTATATTCGAGCATTTCTCATGTTCATTGAATTTGTAAAGTGAAATTTTTCAATCGTTTTAAAAAAAATCAGTTGAATAGGACTCCAGGATGGAGTATCCGAGTATGTACGTATATGTGTTAGGTAGTGAATGCAACTCGGTTAAAGCTTAACAATATCATTAACTTGCACTGAAATTAGCCTTAGTGATGTGTAATTACTCCGTCCATCCCATAAAATTTTAAACATTACGAATAACGTGTAATTTTATGTGAAAAATTAAAGTAATAATAAAAAATAAAAAAGGTGAAGAAAAGTGTAATTTTAGTGGCAAAATGTGTAATTTTTGTATAAAGTTAAGATTGTTTATTATTTGTTAGTGGTGGAGTAACTTTCATCTTTTAGTAATGTATGAAATTTGGTGAGATGGTTAAAAATGACAAATATATAAAGTTTGTTGGGACGGAAGAAGTATTGCTTTTGGATGACATAATTAAAATTATGTTTTGTCGTTGGATCGACATGTGTGAATATCTTAGTGACTATTTGGGATAGAATCGAAGTTGGATCAGTTTAAATGGATGAATAGTGATTAAATTGTAGTTGAATTGTTAAAATAAGTGTTTGGTATAGAATTGTAATTGTATAAAATATTGTATGTTTGTTATATAGGTTGTGTAAGAGAATAATGATTTGAGTAAATAAGATGTGATAGTTTGATTGGGTAATATTTTAATAATTATTAATTTATAATTTTGTTGTGACCAGTATATATACACTGGAATTTTAAAAAAGTTGTTATCTTATTAATTTATTGATTAGGGGGTCAATTTTGTATCGATTTTAAATTGGAACTAAATAAATTATTAATTTTATTTAAATTATTAATTTATTGAGTATTAATTTATAAAGGGTTCAGTTATGTGAACTTTTACGGTACTTATTAGCTCCGAAATTAATGCCTGATCAGAATGTCATTATTAAAATCCTAAATATTTATTTTCTATCCAGGTATGGAGCTTATCAAATCGGAGCTTCTATGGTTGAACAAGGACGGTTTTGTGGTTCAGAAGAAGCTGATGAAGATGCCCGTTGATTATCTCATGGTGGTTGACTATTTATTGGTGTGGATTTGTGGTTTTATGTCTTCTTTTAGGATTGTAATTGGTTGGAATAGTGTTATTGTTGTGATTTAGATCGTGATCTATGATTTAGACGATTTAATTTTAGTCTCTTTTATAATTATTCGTTAAGATCATTTCTTGTGCTCTTATTTTATATTAATAAATAATTTAACCGTTTCGAAAAAAAATGTTAAAACCAAAAGGGGTTGCATTGAGAAAATATAAAAACGTCATTTCATATCATATATATGTTCTTTGTAATTGATGGTCTATCAAGTGTTAGGTATAATTTAGCTCGGTTTACCACTAATTTTTCAGTTCATGATTATTTTTTTATAAAATTCCGTTATTTAAATGTGCAGTTTTTAGCTAGCTTGTTTATTAACTTGGTGAAAAAATTTAATCTAACTACCAGTTAATTTTTCAGTTACCAACTAATTTTTTTAACTAATTTCGGTAAATATATTCCTCCACTCAAGCACTTCATGAAAATATTCCTTTCATTTACATACACATATGTGTTATGTGTGTTCGTGATTTGTCGAAATGTATCATCCGTATAGATCCGTTATTACTCTTTTTACTCTTTTTTATGGACTATATTTTACTTCTGTGTCCAAATTATTGTGGGACGAGGGATCAGTATATATGAAAAACTATCAATCAACGTTATCTTTCTTGACTTTTTTTTATCAGTGATGAGCTAGTCCTCTTATTGATCGATCGATTAACACAAATTTGGCTTCTATAATGTTCCATATTCCACATGTTCATGTGTGTGCGTTTGTGGCACGACCATTCTCGGTACTGTTGGAGTCGGAGACTCGGAGTCGCCGGAGATTTCTTTGATGCTAAGGGTTCCTTTCATATTTCACTTTTTTATCCTCAAAATATAAAGAATTAAGAGTGAACATGTTGAAAGAAAATAGAATGAGATTTATTCTGATGTGTTAAATAAGATAGTACAAACATATATTTATACAAGAGAAAGAAACTTCTAGAGAACCCGTAACAATTAGGCCTATAATAGTCTAACTCAATACTAACTCTTGTACATTTATTCTCTAACACTCCCCTTAAATGAACAGGAGTTAGTGATAGTTGGTACGCAAGAGATACTGCCTTGTTAAAAGCCTTTGTCAAGAAAAATTCAGTTAGATAAAAACATAGCGAAGGAAAAAAGAGTGCAATGCGTATCCAACTCCCCTGATTAACATATCACTTCAATTCTTCGAATATCTTAAATTCTATCTTCCAAACCAGCTTCTCTATGATGTCGAATGTAATGCGGTTGAGTAAATCTTCAGATAAGTTGTACTTCGGTGAAATCTTCTTTATGATGAAAGAACTTTTATAATATACACCTTGTCTTCTTCAGGAAGAACACTTCAAATATTTGAAACCTAAAATAGTTCCAAAATGTCATAGCAGAACTCCATTGTATTGTAAAGATATCCAACAAGATCATAACTCTTATCTTTATCAAACAGCTTCACAATCATGGAGATGTATGAGCTTATAATGTTGCATCAAATATAATGATATGTTTTTCTAGCTTATCATCATCATTAACTGTCTCATAACATAAGTGATCGATTTTGATATATACAACTACGCCGGTTGGTTATCCATACTTTATTTGCATCACCACCAATAATATCGTCTAAATTAGTGTGCATAATATTTCAAAAACACTAGTTGGTTATTCTATACCTCTTTGGAATTTCATAAATTCACAATCATCAATTCTCGATCACTTCTGATCTATGATGTTTTTATTCCATCTACACCGGTTGGTTATTTCATACTTCTTTAGAATTTCACAAATTTTCAATCATCAATTCTTGATCACTTTCGATCTATGATATTTTTGTACCAACTACGTCGGTTGGTTAATCGATATTTCTTTGAAATTTTATAAATTTTTAATTATCAATTTTCAATCACTTCCCGTCTATGATAATTGAATATATTAAATAAGATAACACTTATCTTTCAATAAATACTACCCTTCGATTTTAAGAAGATGTAACTTGATCGATTGGTACATCGTATAAATTTTCAGATGATATTGTTCAGGTACATGCCATTAAAATATAGTGCATGAATATTAATGAATGAATATTACATTGTATTGTTTAGAAGAGATGAGAAAGAATAAGAAAAAAACAAAAACAAAACTTTCTTCTGTCATCATCCATGCGTCCTTTGCGTCCTTTAATAAGAGGTTCATAATCTCTCTCTGGATGATTATCATCCACGGCCATTAATGTGATTATCATCCACAGCGGCTAGGCAAGGCAGATTTTTTTGAGCTTATGTTCGTACGGCAGGTCTAGAAATGAAGGAGGGATTTTAAAATCTTATTGGGTGAATAATTTCGGACTGATAACATGTTAAAAGAAAATAGAATAGAATTTTTTCTGATATGTTAAATAAGAGAGTATTTATATAAGAGAAAGAAGTTTTTAAAGAGCCCGTAACAATGAAGCTTATAATAATCTAACTCAATACTAACTTTTGTACATTTATTCTTTAACATAATAAAAATTAATAGTGGACCATATGTAATCAATGTTATTTATTTAATTTTATAATGTATTGCTTAAAATCTTTTAGTTGTCTTACATTTTCTCATAAAGCTAGGTATAATTGAAATATTTGAGAAGTTAGATAAGCTATATTGTAGTAGTAAACTGTATGAAAATATGAGAATTACAAAGATTGTGCACTGCCGACATGTCGGTTTGTAATTGATACTACTATTTGATGAATTAAGTGGAGTGATGAAACTTACATAGTACTTACTAGCTTGTATACAGTCAAATGAAATGACAAGTGGAATGATCTAAACCTGCCTGTAATTATGCACACTGCCAATGTAAAAAGATCATGATATCGACTTAACTAGGTTTCATGAACCTCATTTTCAAACACAACTTCTTACTGGTGAACTTGTTAACTCTTGGATTCTAAAAATAAATACACTTGTTAACTCTTGATAGAAACCTTTCAAAAGTTTTCAAAAAGTATGTTTTACCTTTGTCAAATAATCTGAAAGAAAGACTTTACGTGTACTCGTAGGTCATTTTTTAAATTTTAGTCACCAACACAACAATGTACTTTTGATACCGTGATTATGATCAACTCAGCGACTCATTGTTAATGGTATTAGCTATTTATGGACTATTTTTTCTTCAACTGAAATTTTTTACTAAATTGTACTGAATTAGTTTTAATTTAAAGAGAACAAGGGCTGTAGTAGTATAAAAGAACATGGTTTATGGTACAATGGTAAACATCTTATGGTGGTCATAGTTGGTGGTCATAGTTGAGAGCATACATTATTTGGGTTTTTAGCATTATCTTCATGTTTACATTTGGCTTTGTGTGATTTAGAGCAAGCCCATGTCTTAACATTGATGTACTAGACAAATTATGTAGGAGTCTTTACCCCCAATAAGATGAAACTAAAGATAACAGGGCTAAATGTTAATCCAAGAGATGAATACAATAAATAAAGGAACCAAAATGAATTGCGAAAATGTATAATAGCGTGTAACACAAGAACATATCAATTATGGAAAGATAGGGGGCAGAAAATCTAACCTGAATATATCCACAGTACAAAAAAATATTCTTGAAAGGCACCTAAGAAATTGGCTTTTTATTGGCACGCTTGATAGAAACCCCAACTCACATCTTTTGCCTTTTCAATAACAACTGAAACATTTCATTTCCCTACAAACACACACTGACAGACACATGCATGCTTCAACAAAGAGAAAAGGAAATAAATTTGGTGAACACTCACTATGTTGCCAAGTAGATGTTAATCGCGATGTTAGTATGACGGACTGAGCAGTATTTAATGTACGTGGTACGAACATGATACAATGAATCACGTAGTTGTGGCAGCTTATTGAACCTGCCATGGATTATACAATTTTGTTTGGAAATAATTCGAAAAAGGTACTTTAAATTGTGATATTTTAAAAATATATATATTTGATTGTTACCGTTTAATTTTGGTACCTTAAATTGACATTGTATTCAATTTTAATACATCGTGACACGTGGCAACTTAGTTACGTGACACGTCACATTAAAAAATATAGAAATGCGGAGGACCGAAACGTAAATATAATCGTCTTTATTAATTGTAAATAGATCCTAAATTTTAACAATATTACTAAATTACCCATATAAAGCTATATCTCTATTGAAAACAATTTATAAAAAATAAAGAATAAAATCTTTCATGAATGAATTCTTCCGCCGTCATGGAGCTTTCAGATCTTGTATGTTGAAAGCTCCACGACGGAGCTTCCAAATCCGGCAGCTTGGGTGCTTCGTCGAGGATGAATCAAATTGCGCTTTTGAATTTTTGAATTTTTTTATTTATTTTATATGTAATAAAATGTGAAAATAATTTTTTTTATATCTTAAAAAATATTTTTGAATTATATTAAATAATTTATACACATAAATTACGAGAGATTGACACGTGTCCCACATTTTTTATAGTTTTTTTTAATTTAATTTTTTATTTTTTATTTATTTTTCATATATACAAATTTAATTTAAAATTACTTAATATTTTTCAGAATTTTATACATTTTTTTTATAATTTGAAATTGATTTTTCCCCTCTTTCTTCTTTCTTTTAACTTTCTTTTATGTTGATGTTCCAAAATAGAGTTGATTTATAATAATTGAAAGTTATGTGGTGAAATTTAAAATTATCAAAATTTATTTTATTTGTGATTTCACCCATTAAAATTTTAAAATTTTAAATTGACACGTGTCACTTAATTAAACGGCCACGTATCACAGAGGTATCAAAATTGGACGCAATGTCAACTTAATGTATAAAAATTGAACAGTAACAATTAAATGTACTTTTTTTAAAAATATCACAATTTAGAATACTTTTTTCAAAATTTTCTCAAATCTTGTTCTAATAGTTTGAAAACTATTGAAAATATTAGCCATAACTAATAATGTTGTACTATTTTCTTCTCTATTTTCTTCTCCATATAGCCTATATTATTTTCCAAAATATTATCTTTTGATATCACACCTCCAACTATAATAACTGCACTATTTGACCACATAGTCAAATGTAAGGATTGATTTGACCATGGCAAGTCCATAAACCAATAATCACCCTGACGGCGTCACTAGTAAAACGATTTTGCAGCATATGCTCGGTTTTAACACTACTAGAGAGTTGGTATAAGAACTAAGAGGGTCAGTGGTATAGAATTAAAATGTCCATTTCAATGAAAATATCTTTAAATTTTAGTATAATATAAAGCTATTTCTATCCAAATGGATATTTGAATTCTATGTCACTCACATCTAGACTCTATTCTCTTTAACTAAAATTTACTAAACTATAGAGTTTGATTTAAACTAAATAGAACTGAAAGAATTTTCAATTTCCTAAACCCACGAACTTTCCAGGCCTACTGAAATGTTTTCAAAGATTTCAACATATTTGATGGACTTTTGCAAGAAACTAATTAAAAAGTAAAAAAATTGCAAACTTGCACACGTAGGTCTATGCCAAATTGCCAACTTCAACTTATTCAGATTAATTAATGTAGTTGTATTTTAGTAGAATTTGTAGCTTAGAAGATGATGTGTAACCACTCAAAATCCAACTTCTACTTACAGTAAACTATAAGCTCCATTGCAAACACCGCCTAGGTTTGGTGAAGAGAACCAAACTCTCATAAGCCAAGTTAGGCTTGAGTCTATATTTATGCATAATAACTTTCACTTTTCCATTGTAACTGAGCAGGAGGTAAATGGTTCATTGCCCAGGTAAATTTATACAGAACAATATATGCACATAGTTACTGCCTTCAATCGCAAGAGCAACACACATTTCCCTAATATGGAATTCCTCATCTTAGGCAACTATACAAGAAATTACTCTACAAAGCAGCTAGCCAGCCTTATGTATGCTATGATCTTTACCAGAAGAAAATGATGCACATGTTGAACAAATCGACCTAATATGTTATGTTACGAAAGGAGAAAAACCACGTTAGTCAATTTTATTTCAAACGACAGCTGAACAGATAAAGGTCCTGAGTTCAATCTCTGCTACTGTTAGAGGTGTAATGAGATGTAACAGTGAGAGGTGTAAATAAGATGTTTTAACAGACTTTCGTGTGATTCTAACAGCAGAGAAAGAGTAGTAGCGTAGTTGGAGATTTTGAGAGATAGTAAGAACAAACAGCATGTCACAATCACCAAAACAAGTGGAGTAGAGTAGAGTAGTATTCCATAAGGCAGTTTAGGCATATTCAAAGTACCAAATCATTAGAGAACATTTCCATTTTCCTCACCTTCACCCTTTCAGTTTTCTTCACCATAAAAGCTCTTTATCTGCAAGTGGAGGATATGATATGACACCACCACAGTACAAAACATATCAAAATACGCTACCTTCAAACACACAGATTTGGTATATGTGTTTAGTACACACACATAATCCAGATCATATATTGTCTTCATATATCTGTAATCGAACAGTAACTAGATTAACAGTAAGTACCACATTAGAATACAACTCTTCAGTTAAGACTACAAACAAACTTTAGGATTCAATCCATGATCATATCGACATGTTTGACATTTCTTGGCTCTTGGCCACTGACAGCAGAACACCCAAACAAATCCGAACTGAACCAAGTGTGAATAGCAAAATTCGGTCCCAAAAATTAATAGATTGATTGGATTTTTTTTTTTTTTTTAAGTTTCAATCACAAAGGTTTTGAAAGAACACGATGGAACATCTAGAAAGCTTGTGGACACCAAAGACTATTGACGTTTTGGCTGATATTGGTCATATTGATCGATGATCCACTATGCTATCATGTCCATCACTTGGACAAGTCAGGAACTCAAGTTTTAGGTCCTTAGGGCCGAATGAACCGTGCTTGTCTGATCGCCACGTTGACAAGTTTTAACAAGTTGCAACCTTTACAAAAAGTTCTACCACAAGAAAGTCAGGCTACTTAGTGTGTGGAAGTTCTTCTGTCATGCTCCTTATCTTTATGAATGTCTAATAAGTGCAAAAGGTGTTTGACAAACCTACTTCTGATTAATACTAATATATATATATTTTTTTTTTAAAAAGCATATCTTCTGAAGGAGCTATCAGAGAAAATCAATTAGAATCTCTATTTTTCACACATTTGGCACACAATCACCAGACTCACTTAGAATCCACTTCTATCCGATTCTGCTTCATTCAATCACTTCACAATAGTCACAAGTTTTTCCAAACAGACACTTGAGTAAATGCAAGTGACATGTACATAAAGAAGTACCCAGTACAAGCAGTTAGAGGTGATACACAGATACTACTAAGTTCTATTTTGGTCTAGTAATTATTACCAGCTCCGTAAGTTTATATTCAATTTTGTTCGAGGAGACTATAGATTTTAAACCATTCGCTTATACTGGTCAATTAATGATCATGTCCAGCACTTAGACAGAACTCAGGAGCTCAGCTCAAACTTTACGTCCTGAAGTGCGAATAGACCTATCTTGTCCATTGCCATGTTGACAAATTCTAATAACTTGTAACCTTTACAAATGGAAGAACCTGGAATTTCCAATCCCCCTTGGACTACCTCCTCATGTGAATGTGTGGCCCAAGTGAGTCATGAAAGTGTTCTGAGAGGGTGTCCAGGGGGTTTCACCCCATGGTCTAAGAAACTGAATATCTTAATTAAGTCAGGCTACTTTGAGTGTGGAAGATATGAACTCCTCAATTACATGGATACCTAAATAGGGATTGTGAATGACATATACATTAAGAAATAAATAGATCAGGAAGTTAAGGTGATGACACCTTAATTTCTATTTTATTCTGGAAACTATTACGAGCTCGGTAAGTTAGCACTCAGTTTTGCTTGAGAGCAGAGACCTTTTGACAAATTGGCTGATATTTGCCATTTTGTTGATCATCATGCTGCACTTGGACAGAAGTCAGGAGCTCAAGTTTTGGGTCCACAGGGCCTAATATACTTTGCTTGTCTTATCGCCACGTCGACAAGTTCCAACAGCTAGTAATCTTTAAAAATAGTTCCATCTGAAGAAAAGTAAGCTACTTGGAGCTTGGAAGATCTGTCTTTCTCATCAACTTTATAAATATCTAACAAGTGTTTGCAAATCAAATATACATTCGGAAATAATATGTTCATGGAGTTGATTTATTTTGTTAGTGTGAATTATACAAGTTCGGTAAGTTAGCATTCAATTTCGTTCCAGAGGAGAGAGACTAGGGACGTTTTACGGTTTGGCTTCATTGGTGATGCTGTTGATCATCATGCACAGCACTCACATAAGTCAGGAACTCAAATGTTATGTCCTCCGGGGCTAATAAACCTTCCCCCGCCTATTGCCACGTTGGAAAATTTTCAACAACTTGCAACCTTTACAAATAGTTTAATCCAGTCAAGTCAGGCTACTTGGAGCTCAGAGGTTCTGTCCACATCAACTTTATGGATATCTATAAAGTGATTCCAAAATATAGTTGTTTGATAATACTTGGTTCAAGAGGTTAAAATGATGAGACCCTGAGTTCTAGTTTATTCTAGTAATTCTTACAGCTTGGTGAGTTAGCCCACACGAAACTGAAAATATATTAAACCCAGAGAAGGCAGTTGTATAAAGAGGGGTATACCCAATCCATTTAATAGTCTAGTGACTTGAGGCATTGCCTAAACATAAACGTCGAAGACAACTTGGCGACATCACAACAAGGCAATCCCATACAAAAACTCTGAAATCTGAACTAGGTTCACGATCTAAGTGTTGGCCAACTAGCTATCTTTAGACCCCAGTTTTGCAGGGGGACCAGAGACTTTTGATGCCTGTTTGCAAATGATTATCGGAGTATTTGGTTCTGAATTTGAATTGAGAAAACTCAATTCCAGTTGCGTTTTTGTGAACAAAAACTGTACAAAACTCAATTGGAATTGAGTTTCCTCAATTCACAAACTTGGTACCAAACACTCCGTATAACTTTTCTGAAGTAAAATCAGTGAAAAAATTAAGGTTACAAAACTAGATTATAAATTTTGACAGCATAAAAAAATCTAATTGAATAAACTTATTAAAAACACCTACCTCGATGCTTCGTTTAACTTAGTCTGTTTAAAATGTTTATTTAATACCATTTGCAGACACCCACCAGAGTCACTTTAAAAGCTACTTTTATCTGATTCTGCTTCTTTTAATCACTTCCTAATAATTTGAAGGGCTATATTGTTTACTATGCCATTATGCTTCCATGTGCAGTACTTAGACAGAAGGAAGGAACTTAAGTTTCAGGTTCGTAGGGTCAAATATCTTGCTTGTTCAATTGCCAAATCAGGGAGTTTTCAAGAACTTGCAAGCTTCACAAATAGTTCTATCCATTAAAGTCAGGCTACTTGGAGCTTCAAAGTTCTGTCCTTCTCATCACCTTTATCTGTAATCAGTGACTACAGTTGGCACATATGTTTAGGAATATGTGGGTCAAAGTGATACTAAATTATGTTCTATTTTCTTAGAGTAATTAAGAACTCGGTAACTTGGCACTAGATAAATCCGATCATTATAAAGTACACTCAAAGCGTATGGATCCAACAAGAACTCTAAAAATTTCCAGTCTAGCCCCATATGGCAAGTTATCATTAGCATGAATCTGTTCAAAATATGTCTATTCTCTGGTAATGGTGGTTATATTGGGTCAGACTGGAATAATTATGTCTGACAAACTCTTCCTCAGTGATGGTCATTTTCATAAGCACGACATTTTCTACTTTCACATGAGATGCATATAATATTGGTTTCCGTTAAGATACTACTTTGAGTTTTGAGGTTATCATGTAAGAGGCATAAAATATTGGTCCGCACTTTCCATTGACATATAGCTTCGAGTTTTGAGGTTACTGAGGCTTAATTGGATAAGAAAAGCTGAGGTCCCATGGGATCAAAGCCCTTGCACTTAAAAACTAGTGGTTGCAGTAATAATTCTAAAATGTCTAAAAGCTACACAACAGTACAATATCTGGGGAAAAAGTAATTTGCAGAAAGAGGTGCAAAGTATGATGATCAACTACAGCAGAAAAATAAAATCTATTTAAGACAGGTTTGAAAGATCTTTGGGTATATTTCTGGTACACTATATGTTCCACATTACAATATCATAACATGAAGCATTTGTTTCATAAATAAGAAGTTCAAAGGATGAAAATAATTTTATTATATTAATCACACAAACTCACCTCAGACAAGCAAAAGAGCAAAATTTCCAGGTTAAATTAGTTGGACCTGATAGCCTAATATGCCGCACCAACCGCTGAGGACTTTAATTTCTTTGGTGGAGGATTACCTCCGGATATTACCACATAGCAATAAAAGCACAGCATTGCAGCACTACAACACATTATAAACAGAAGGACATTATATAAAGAAAGAGTTTTAACATGTTCAAGAACCAGTTTTGACTTTTTAGTAAAGACTAAAGACATGCTGCAATACCTGACGACAATATTAAATCCCGTCGGAAAGAGTTTTCCATTCTGCAACAATGTACACATCATCCGGTTAAAAATACGCAATAGGCAGCATGTGAGGATAAGCTAGTTGATATTTATTACCAATGAGTAGGTCTTCAGATTCTTTAACAAGAGAGCAACAGTGAGTACTGCATATTGGAGAAGGATGAGGTTAATACTTCTTGGGGAAACTCAAGAATCTCAGCAGCTATAAATAGAAGAGTTTATCAATAAAAATTTTGCTGATTCCCAAAAAAGAGTTTTATCACAGGATTTATTTATTTTTTTTGGGTGGGGGAATGAATCTAAACCTGTGCAAACTTACACATAGAATTATGACATAACCAAAATCTATAGAATAAAGTTATAGTATTAGTATACATATCAAAATGACTTCACTTGTTCCTATAGAGAAATACAATCACCTGCTTGACCCAGTATGAACGGAAAGCTGGACTTTCCTTGTCTCCAAACCTTCAGACTGAAAGTGCTAAGGCCAAGTAGAGCACCTCCGAAGAGCACCCCAGAGCTTAAAGTAGCTAGGTTTCTAGAGAAAACAAAACCAAGAAGTCCTCCGCTTAGGACAAGCCCACCTGCGATTGAAACAGCTTACTCAGCTAAACAAGTTTCAGCAAATATCCTTTTTCACCCCAAACCAAAAGCATATTTATGTAATTTCTCTTGAACATCAGTAAACTACTGATTTAGCAAACACAATCTTAGCAACAAAAAATAATCTACATTTTGATCACGCAATTAAGCACTTATTGCTTACTACTAAGTACTAATGTACATATGGATGGGTGTACTCTAAAACAAACTAGACTGGCCTTTGCTCGTGTTTTGGTGGAAGTTGATATCAGTGACCTTTGGCTACAGTTTCTCAGATTAAGACGCTTAGTGGAATTTTTTTTGCGCAACATATTGAATATGAGTGGGTACCATATTTCTGTCAGAAATGCCATTGCATTGGACATGACTGTCAAGTTGAGTCTCAGGCTGCACCTCCTCCTGATCCTCGATGGCCTACTCGACGTCGGAGAGGTAGAAATGTTGTTGCCACTCATGTTTGGCAGCCTGTGGGTACTCGGAATAGAACTGTTGCACATGTTCCTCCTGTAGCTGGTGTAGATTCCTTAAAGTTATACATTCGTTGATTTTACAGGTTGATGATCATGTAGCTTGGAGTATTTGGGTGATTTTAAATATGTACTTGGCTCTGCTGCTATAAATGGAGGCCGTACTGCTTCTGATTTAGAATGTACTGCTTTTTCGAGATGCTCTTGTGGATGTTCAATTGCAAGAGTTACATTATACTGGCTGGCCTTTGTAATAAGTAGCACCATAACCTTATTATACTAAAATTGATCGATGTTTTGGTAACATGTTATGGTTGTGCTCAACCCTGATTTCTCATATCACTCTCTGTTGCTTTTTGATTGTGGTGGGCGTAGGTCTGTGGCTCCTAAATGTTTCAAGTTTTTTAACTGTGTTGTGGAGCGTCCTGATTTTGTGCTTCTGTTAGTCATGGAAAGAATAAGCATGTTGATGGAATTTGGATGTTTCAGGTCTGCATAAAAGCTTAAGAAAGTCAGGGAACAGCTGCTCTCTTGCTAAATATTACTCTCGAGCTAGTTTAAATATGGTGTCTGCTCGGTATGTTGTTGATGCTATTCAAACTGCTATGAGACTGAATCCTTTAAATACGCGGATCTTTTAACAACTAGTCAAGGCTCGGGGAGTTTATAATAAATGCATTCATGTTGAGGAGCACATTCTTCTTAAACACAAATCTAAAATTCATTGGTTACATTATGGTGATAGAAATAATACCTATTTCCATGCTAGTCTCTAGGCCAGAGGCTCATCCTGTCCTATATCATATAGAAGTAATATAGTTGACGAAATTGACATTCAGCAGGAGGTTATTCAGTTCTATAAAGGGCTTAGGGACCGCGGCTGTAACTGACTAGTCTGTGGATATCCAAATTATGCAGAAGTGGCCTCTTCTTTCTCTTGATCAACAGAATTCTCTTATTCAGCCAGTTCTTCTAGGGAAGGTCTTGGTTGCTTTGAATTCTATTGCCGATACTAAGGCTCCAGGAGTGGATGGATTTCTGCTAGGTTCTATAAAAGTGCTTGTCATATAGTTGGTCCTAATATTACTGTTGCTATCCAGGATTTGTTTAGAACTAAGCTGCTTCGAAGTTTAATTGTTACTCTAATTCCTAAGAGTCAGACTGGCTCTACTAATTAGAGATTATAGACTTATAGCTTGTTGTAATGTGCTCTATAAAATTATCTATAAGATTATTACTAATAGATT
Organism: Plantago elongata; assembly: GCA_036897095.1. NCBI lineage: Eukaryota > Viridiplantae > Streptophyta > Magnoliopsida > Lamiales > Plantaginaceae > Plantago > Plantago elongata. The sequence goes on along the minus strand of JAYMSP010002038.1, from coordinate 10,106 downwards.
GAGTACTGTGATAAGTCATTTGACCAGGGAAGAACAAGCTGCTTTTGTGCCTTGTCGATACATACATGACAACACTATCTTAGCTCAGGAGATTATTCGAGGGCCCAAGGCTATGGTAGGAAGGGTTTGTTGTCTGCTCGATGTATTAAAATGGATTTTCCAGAACGCTTATGACTCTATTCAGGGTCTTTTGTGGAGCAGTTGCTCAGAGCTTTTGGTTTCCTTCGTCTTTTCGTTACTTGGTCGATCACTTGCATCACTACTGTATATCAGCCTCTAGTCTATTACATACTGGACGAAAGCTAAACATGGTAAGAGAGGTTCAGTGAAGGTGTTTGATATTCTGGAAGTCTACAGGCAATCATTTGTTTCGGATCTTGCAGGTAAATATTGTTTAACTAGACAATGGTACTTGCAATTCCAAAATTGAGATGAGCCCTGCAATTACTGAGACATTGTACCTTTCCCTTTCACAATCAATTCAAACTAATAAATACGTGCAGATTAGTTCCGATTGATCTTTTTTAAGTTATGCAAGTTTCACTCTATAACATAAAGCAAATAAAACCAAAAATGCATTGCAGGGAGGATCAAGACATTGCTACAGTTTAGAAAACGAATATTTTACTCCATTAAAGCATTAAGTTCTAAAACATTTTTGTTAATGGTATCATTTAATTATACTATCTTCACTCTATAATGTAAAGCAAATCCAAAGATGTATTTGAGGGAGGATCAGGCCATTGCTACAGTTTAGAAAATGAATACTTAACTTTATTTAAGCATCAAATTCTAAAACATTGTAGATTCTGGTATCATCACAATCACTAGACACTTAATTCTGCCCAGAAATGTAATTGGATCACTGAGATAACTAAACAAAGGAACCCAACTTTAATTCTTGCAGATATAGACAATATATAAACAAATACTCACCAAATGGAATTCCAAAACAAAAATCATGAATTTTTGCTGCCTTTTGCGGTGGGCTGACAACTTGCTTCTGTTCGTCTGGATCTGTTAATCCAGAAACAACAGAACTTTCTACAACTGGGTGTGATTTTAGGGTGCTTCCGTCATGTAATGTTGATGCATCCTCTTTGTAGCTTGGAATGGTCTTATTTTCCAAGTCTGATACTTCTATTCCACGTCCATCACTGCTTGCTGCATTTAAAATCTGAGATGACGAAAATTGACATTTATATGGCTTCCATAAAGAAATCTTATCTACAACAATGACACTAGCAAGATTGGTTTAGAAAATAGTATAAACAGCACCAAAGTATCAACATGATGCCATAATCACATAACCAGCATCGTAGAGCATTTTATTCCTTCATAATATTATCTGTTACGTAGCACAGATACATCTATGGTGAAGGTATCCGTGTCCTTAGTCCTTATGTCTCGGACACGTATTTCCTCGGATCCTTTGAAATACATATCCTGTCTTTTAAACAATTATTTATTTCTCATTAGAAGCAAGATTTCCAAGGTTTGCTTAGTTCTTTGGCGTTGGAGAGCAAAGAAAAAAGAGCCAAAAGGATATACAAGAACTATAATCAGAATAAAGCACCCTAACTATTGTATATGGAAATGTGGTCTTGGTTCAAGAATTCATCACAGCCTATATAACTTTGACACATTATATATAAAAATTGAAAATCATGAAAAATTTAATGTTTCCTTGACGTATCAGTAACATGTTTTTTTACATTTTCAAGTACCCGTCTCGTACCGAATGGTGTAAACTAAGTGCCTTGATCCATGTCCTCATACATATGAAAAAACTTGCTTTATACAACAATGTGATCTTACCCTTTTATCCATAGTATACAGGCTTATTTCTCTATTAATCGATTAACATATAATGTGATAATGCATACAATCACAATTGCGAAAAAATGCACACAAAAACTTGAGCTAAATAAATGATTACCAACAAATCAAAACTCCAGCTAAAACAATCGCAATTATTCCCTGTAACCTATCATCGCCGTATCTAACTATAATCTCAAACAATTATCAATTTCAAAATAATCAAATATATTTAATGTGTAATTCCTTGAGCATGTTATTCTGCTGAAATGTTGAAGAAATTTAATACTCCAACATTGCAAAAGTAAAATCTCCCCCATTGATCTACAGTATATTACACCACGTAAGATTCTTATTTCCCTAATCAACTAGCACACAATGCATAAGAATCCGCAAATTACGATTGCAACAAAAACAAGGAAATCGAAAGCTTAATAAAGTAGTAACATATAATGTGACAATCCATAAAATCAAAATTGTCAAATATCACACAAAAAACTTGAGCTAAATAAATAAATCATCACCAACAAAGTAAAACTCAAGCTGAATCAATCCCATTCTCAATTACTCCCTGTAACCTATCATTATGTATCTAACTATAATCTCAAACAATTACCAATTTTACAATCATTAAACCTATTTAATCTGCAATTCCTTGAGCATAAATGAGTGAAAGAAATGTAATCTTATTTCCACAAATTACAACTGTATTAATCTATGAATTCAAAGTATTCTAAGATTTTTGAACAATCAGACTTATGACATATGTAATTCCACTAAGATGCTATGATATATGTAATCAGTGAAATTTCAATTGGAAGAGAATTAAGGATTGGACCTTTCCAGGGCGAAAATTGGTGGTGGATCTGAAGTTGAGGCGTGATCGGCGGTGATTAGTAATGGAAGAGAAGCAAGAGAGCTGAGAAAGCGCAGTCGACATGGCTCCGTTATTGTTGCGACAAATTCAAACAAACTTCACTTTTTCTGCAAATTGGAAACTTGAGGGAAGAAGAAGAAGAAGAGAGAAAACTTGAATTTTATTTTCACCTAATCACTTTAATTTGTCCTTGACTAGTTATATTTCACTAATACTTTATGGAGAGTAACCATCTTAAATCTTATTATAGACAACAAATTCAAACTCATAGACCACAATTGCATATAAAGTTGCAAATTTGTGTTCAATTGCCCTTTTTCTTTGGGATATTTTACAATATTATGGGCCAACATTTTATCTTAGGGCAACAATAGATTTTTGCCCTACGAGCAGTTCACTTTGGTTACGACCGAGTCACCTAGGTATCAATACCGAATACTAGATAGTTAGTGTTACTACGGACAAGGGTATCGATACCGGACATGGGTAGTGAAATTCGTGAAAATATGTATATCCTAGAAATAACCATTTATAAGAATGATATGTATTTTGATCACATTCAATTCATTATTGTTTATAATATTGTTATTTGACATTTCATCTGTTGTGTTTATTATTTGGTTGTTAAATAATTCGATATATAGTGTTGTTATGCTTTGCTGAGGGCTCGACTCGGTTCAGCTCGATAAGGTGTTTCGAGCAGAGCCCGAGCTCGAATTCATACTCGTTTGTTATCGAGTCGAGCGCAGCTCGGCTCGATAAAGCTCGTTACGAATAATTATTTTAATAAATTATAATTTTTTATACACATTTTTATAAAGCTCGTTTTTTACTTTGTTAACGAGGCTCGACTCGGTTGAATCGAGCTTAAGCTCAAGTATCAAAATACTCGGCTCGGCTCGAAAAACCTCACTAGTTCTATAAGATGTTCACATGGACTACACGTTATTACCGGTGTGTAAGAACTTGGGCGACCGAACGAAAGTCTTAAAATAGCCCCAATCGAGAGTCATTGAGATTTGGAATGTCAATGACATACGTTAAATATTGGCATGTGATCTGCATCATATTCTTGAAAAATATAGTAGCTCTAATGATTATGCATGACTTGTTCGTTCATGATGGACCTTGGAGGGTGTTGGTAGACCCATCGAGAAATTATTTGGTTAATTCTATTTATATGTCTATGAAAGTATCGACGTGTAAGGTGGTTTATTAGTTTTTTGACTTGAGATCGATACTGACTACATGTGTGAAGTGATGTGCTTTGACCATTATCAATGTTTGCACTCCTGATGAGGTAGATACGACATGCGTTAGGCACATCACGAAGCACATGTGGGTAGTACTTGAGCAAATATATAATTCATTCATCGAATATACTTTGAAAAGAATACTTACATCTCATAGTTAGGTTGATTGTTAGTCATCGACCAAAACATTAGGATCTATCCATAACGGTGTGTGAATATGATCGAGGATCAACAAGATTGAAAAAGAAAATAATAAGTTATTGTAACATATATGATGCCAAGTTCTACATTTATTTGAGTATTCGCGAATGAAAGAATCTTACTATCATTAGATCCTTACATTACAGGTGGTTTGTACTTCCTCACAAACGTACTTACATATTAATCTTGTATGATAAATTGTGTAGGAGTTTCACCGTGAACCTAATTGGATTAGTGCTTAATATATAAGTTCCCATGTGTCACATTACGTGGAGAGTACTCTACTAAATAAGGGATATTGATAAATATATAAGTATATTATTTATTATAAATGATATAAGAATTAATAAATTGATTGAAATACTTGAAATAGAGTGTTATGATGAATGGACTAATTTAAAATTGGATTCCAATTGTTAAAGTTGGGCTTAAATGGCAAATGGGTCAAAAGGTGTCAAGAAAGGAAGAGGAAGAATCCGGGCACGTGCCTTGATGGAATTTGGTGGTGAAAGATGGTGAAACAAAGAAGGTGAGATGGAGGAATAAGGGGGATATGAAGTAGGGAGATTTTCAAATAGTAAGGATAAAAATAACTTTTCCTGGTGATCTAGATGTAAGGGAGTAATTTACCTTACGATAAAGTTTTGTCTAAATTGTGATCTATTGCAACTTGTCCGTTGTTATAGTTTCTTTTTAAAGTATTAATATATATATTAATAAATCCAATCATATAAATTTATGAGTCACACCAGTACTAACTATACAGGGTGCTCATTGATACATGTTCGAATAAACAGTAGACAAAAGCCACACATCTCAAATCATTAAATCGTGAATACGAGATACATTAGTTGTCAGGGTGGGGTGGTACCTTTTCCTAGTCATATCAGTACCACTATTGCCGTATTTAGTTAAAATATTTACAACCTTTTTACTTTCCTTAAAGATACTATGCAGTTTCCATTCAACGAACAAGCTAAAGATAAATCAAATGTCCTCCAGGAGATAACGATGGAACCATGGTGTGGTCTCGAAGTCCTGCAAAGACAAGATAAAACATAACATGACGTTTGAACTTCAATAGGTGTAATATATTGGTGAGCCATTACAAGTCCGGTCTTAATAGCATATAATAGTTGTATTATTATCTATAGTGCCTATATGGGAGGATAAGCACAAATGAAATTGCAATCTCGTCTTCGTATGATGCCACCTAATTCAGCGTTGTCGAGGTTAACTAATGATGATCTGTTCGTATTAAGAGTTTAGACAATACGCTTTGTTAGAGATCGATTTTAATTTGTATCGAATAACTCGTGACTTTCGATTGTTGTCCATATTGAGATAATGATATGCGATTATTATTACGAAATTTACGAGGGGGAGAATTGTAATTCACCCCACTGAAAACATTGGCATAGTAGTTCATCAGACTCAGCTGTCGCCCTCCACTGAACTCGGTCTAAGAGTTTGAAAGAACAAAAACCCTAATTTTCGGTGTACCTTGTCATTCATGGCGTCATTTGGTTCAAAATCCCTTAAATTGCTTCGATTCACCTCAACTTCGGCCCTCTCTTCAAAATCCAAGGTAAGTTTAGTCAATACCATTATCTGTATCCTATAATCTCAGTACATGTTTTCATTTCTATTACTGTACCATTATGATTTTTCTCACCTGATATTTGTTTGTATTTCTGTAGTATGCTTCGGGCTGGATAAGGAACCAGCACACTCAAGTTTCTTTCAATGGTAAAGCTTACATTTTTAGGGATTTTCCTGCTCTACTGTTTGCCATTGTTGCCAATTTGGCTTCTCTTTTTTTATGTATTCTTGGCCATTTATTCCTTTGGTTTTCAAAATTAGCAAATTACCCTAGGAAAATTCCAAGGTGGATTAATTGATTTGGAAATTTGGACCTGGTTCTGGTTCTAATAAGACCCGTGTATTGGAAAGGGCATTTCACTCATCTGATATTTGGCTTCGGAACGAATCAAGTGGTTCATCATTCACAACATCATTAGTAACCTAGGGAGTAAATTTTGCAGTGGAAGACAGAATATAAGCCAAAATCTACAACTTTTAATTTAGATGGCTCCTGTGACTGGTACGGTTTCTGTTTGTTAGGAGATGAGTGATACACTTTGTGATGCCAAGTTTATTACTCCCTCCCCGATTTAACTTCCCTAGAGAGATATATTCTATTTAAGGGATAAGAAGTTGCAAAATGACGTCCCAAAATGTAATCTGGGAAGTTCAATCCGGGATTGAGAGAGTACATATCAATTATGAAGTGCAATAAAATTTCCAATGGAGGGGTAGTATTAGACCCAATGAGGTCAATCTGCCTTGTATTTTTCACTCGAGTAATCTGCTCAATATGGAAAACACAACGGGTAAATGGCCATAAACCCTACTTTTATATGTATGGTGATTTGATATAATTGTTGTCTTTGTGGTCTACATATGGAATTAAGCGGAACCATTGGATTTTGTACCTGATGACCTTGCTCCTGGCGATTCCAAAGTGGTGGAGAAAGATACTGCACTGCGTTCAGCTTTGTCTAAGCTTCAAGGGGAATTTGGCAAAGAAAACATGCTTTCGTTGCAGCGGTTCTTTGGTGCTAGACGGGCCCCTGTGATATCCACTGGCTCGCTAAAGCTTGATCAAGCACTGGGTATTGGTGGGTTACCAAAGGTTTGTTTCTGATGGAGTTCATTTTCTGTAGGTTTGCTTGTTTCTTCTAGTCCTTTACACCATAATATTTGAGAATCCTTTCTCTGATCAGATTTCTTTGAGTGCATGGACATCCCTTATTCTTTCAAATCATGTACATACCTATTTCTGATCAGATTTTTTTGAGTGCATGGGCATCCCTTATTCTTTCAAATCATGTACATATCATACACCGCTTTTTCACATCTAGCTTCAGATATGATATGTGGGTTCTCATAAAAGCTTGATTGCTTTGAACAGGGAAGGATTGTCGAAATTTATGGGAAAGAGTCATCCGGAAAGACAACCCTTGCTCTCCATGTAATTAAAGAGGCTCAAGAGCTTGGAGGTGCTCATTAGTACACCATATTTTTTTCCGTAACTCAGTTTTTTAATGCCACAACAAATGGCCAGTAAGTTCTTAAAAGCAAGCTATAATTGGTGAAGTAATCCTATTTGAATAACCTAGAGTCCTAGTGCATTATATTGTTCTGGTGAAAAGAAATGAAAGTTTAACTCCTAATCACCCTGATGATGTTCACATTCCATTCTAATTGCTATGAAACTTGATCTTCTCAGGAAATAATGATGTCACCTGAGATATTGCTAACATCTTCTGCTAGAACAACCACAATATGCGGATGACACGTCATCGTATTATCTGAAGTATTCATCCTGATACAAACTTTACTTCTGACAGGTTACTGTGCCTTTATTGATGCGGAGCACGCATTGGATCCTTCGCTTGCAGAATCAATAGGAATTGACATAGACAATCTCCTTATTTCACAGCCGGATTCTGCTGAAAATTTGCTGAGTGTGGTCGACACTTTGACAAAAAGTGGGGCAGTATCTGTCATTGTTGTGGACAGTGTATGCATATTTCCACCCTAAGTTACTCTTAGGTTTAGAATGAAATACGTTCTGTCATTGCTCCCACATTTTGTGTTTCATGTCTGAATGCAGATTGACGCAATGTATGACCGAGTGCAAGTCTTCATGCGGTTATCCTTCTATCTGTAGGTAACCTTTGTTTTTAACCTGTCCATGATTTGCTCTGGTTTTGCAGGTTGCGGCTCTTATTCCTCACTGTGATGTTGAATCATCATCATGCGTTCCCCAGATAGATCGACATTCTGCACTAATGCAACAAGCACTGCGTAAAATACATTTTTCTCTGTGCAATTCTGACACACTTATTATTTTCATCAACCAGGTCAGTGCCATGCATCACAAACTTCAGTTTTTGTAGACGGCTGGTATTGACTTTCAACCTTTTTCTATATTTCCAGATTAGATACAAATTATCAAAAGTTGAAGGTTCGACTTTTGTTAAGGCGGAAGAAGCAACTTCTGGTGGAAATGCCTTAAAGTTCTATGCAGCGATACGCCTGCGAATTAGCAGGAAGGCACTGATGAAGACAGGCGATAAGGTAGAACATATCCATCTCACTATTGTATAATGAAAAAGGCTTTTGTCTTGATAACATTCCAATATTTCTGAATTCTCGACTTTTCGTTGATCTCTTTTATGCATATTCATCAGGATTCGAATGGAAATTTTGAATTATTTAGAACTTATCCTTCTAGCAGAATTCCCTTAACTTAACTATTTGTTCACTAACAGACAACTGGTCTTGATATTATCGTGCAAGTTGTTAAAAATAAGCTAGCACCTTCAATGGAAAAGGCCGAGTTGAGTATATTATTCGGAAAAGGAATCTGCCGTGTGGCAGAGACCTTGGAATTGGCTTGTGAACATGGTGTCATTGAGAATGAAGGAAACAGGTACGTCATAAAAGGAATGATTTTCCACTGTAAAGAGGATGCTCACAGATATCTTGCTGAACACCGTGAGACATTGGATGATGTTTTAACGACCTTAAGAAGCCATTTGATTCAGAATCGGCTGTTGTGACCACTCTATCAAGTGTCTGTGCTCCAACTTCTCCTTAATCTGAAACTGTAGTGTGACATGAAATTTTACCATGTACACACATTGTATCTTTATCCTTCTCTGCATGAGATGCCTGTTTGTTTTGTGACTTTTGTCTATACAAGGCGTTTTATTCGTATCCATGTTATTGTACTGCGTAAAAGCTTACACTAGTCAGTTTTAAATTGAAACTGGAGGGTCTTAGTTTACTTGTCCTAGTCTCCTAGACATGTCCTGATGAGTTTTGCGTTTCCGTTCTTGTTTTCTTCAACTCTTGTCATCTCTGAACTCAAACGTAGTGCAGCCATCAAGATGAAAGTTCTCTATGAATCTATACCCATTCCTGATTCAGAGGGTTAAAATAAGAGTAATAAATTATGCATTTACTACACTATGTACACATCTTTTTGTGTTTATATTTAAACATTTATTAATTCTTTTTACTTAAAATTACAAGTCAATAACATATTTGAAGTTCTAGAGAGGAGGGAATCCACCTTGAGGCTGATTGGCATGGCATTTGAATGAGAATTTTGGCGAAATTGTGTTTGGAATGGAATTAAAATGGCGGTATTTGAAGTGCATTTTAGGCTAAATCACTGTTCATCGAATCAAACGGGTCATTTAAATGTCTGGCCAATCAGCCCCTAAAATACATGAAGAAGTGCAGAGTTAACTTATCAGCTCAATGAGTTTATTTTCGAAATAAACTTATTACATGAATGTTTATATAATAGTTGATAAGTTAGCTAATTTAATAAGCCTGTGAAGGAAGATTATTATAAAAAAAGTTATATTATATTATTACATTTCATATTTAACAGATCAGCTATCGCATCAACTACTAATTACTTATCTTTCAGTTAACTTATCACTAATTTTGCTCCAGTTGAATATTTGTTGAATCAGATGAAGGGGGGAGTAGAAGTTGACCGAGATTGGAAGTGGTGGTTAGATGTGGTAATGGTGGAAGATGGTGGAAATTGAGATAAGAAATGAAATTTTGGAGTTTGTTTGTTGGGTTTCTTCACAGTGACTTAGGTTTTCACCCTACTTGACAACATACGACTTTTAATAGAAATATTTTTATTTCGTTAAATTTTAAAGTAAAAATTGGTAATTCTTAATAAATATTATTTTAAATTTTAAAATATTTTAGAAAGTAAATTTAAATTTTTTAAATAATATTTATATTTTTCTAATTTAAATATTCATAAGACGGAATCGCGATAGAGCGTCGCCAAGGAGGTAAGACATTCGCCCTTTCGCCTTATGAATATTTAAATTAAAAAAATAAAAATATTAAGC
>JAYMSP010002037.1:0-26753 GCA_036897095.1 Plantago elongata | reverse complement strand
GGGGGGGTTCTATATATATAATAGGGCTGAGCCAGGTTCAATGGGGTCAGCTGACCCCACTCGCCCCCATTCAAATCTGTCACTTCCTTCAAGCAAACATAATGATTTGGAATAGTAATCGTGATTGGTGGCAATCCTGAAAAATAAGAGGGAATGTGTTACCGGACTTGAATTAAACGGTCAAATGACATGGTCGAGTTCATGCTCGATCCCAAGCTAAGACTTTAGAGAGATAATTCTTGCAAGTGAGTGCTTACCATTATGAAAAGTAAAGGTTCTTATTTATAGTAGAGGGGCAAGGGGACAAGATTCCATATAAATAGAAAATTGTGGACCCAATCATATTGTGGCACGTGTCGTTAAAGGGTGGTGGCGCATCCGAATCACGCATGCATGAGAATTTTTCACATATCCAAATGTGAGATGGAAGTTCAGAGCTCCTTGGGTTGAGACACCAAAATGACGGTACTTCTTATTTGGTAGTTCTATAATGACAACTCTTTGTCGGTAAGGTGGGATCTCGTTGGGGTCGGGACCCCAAGGTTGTCCTTCCTCCTCCTTCTCATGTAGTTGACTTGGTCTCATCGAAGCGGGGATCCTCACTACGATAATTTATGTGTGGTCTTGTTTTCTTGTACCAGGTAGATTGCACCACTATTCCACGGTAACTAATAATTTTCAATATCTTCAAGTGACATGGTGGAGACCAGCATATCATATCAGGTTTCCAACATACTTTCAACTTTATCCTCATCAATGCACACCGAAAATGGTCCCAAATGGCTACTTAATAATTTTAAATTAAAGCTAATTTAGAACAAACAAGAGTTATTAAATTTATATATAAGTATTTGAAGTAGTAATTTTACCAATGTTTTTTAAACTTAAACAAGTAAGTTTAGGTAAGATTTAATTAATTATAATAAGAATCTCCTACGTCACAGGTCAACAACGAACATACATGAAGGACATAAAGACATATTATTAAATAGGTAAGTTTCAAATATTGCGAATAAGAAATCATTCATCGATATCATTACAATTACTCGTCACACATGTTATTAAAATTAGTTTGAACAATCAGTTTTGCTAACATGATCTTGTAGTGTTAACATATAATCTAATAGTATGAAATGCCACAATTTTGATATTTGTTATACTTATAAAGGATGTTTATAACTCTAAATAACGTTCTTAATCAAAACCTCATAACCATCTAAGTGCAAAGAATGTTTAAACTACAAACAAAAGAAATCCATCCTAATAGTTTGTATTATTATTGTTAATAATTAAATTTGATAATTTGTATAGTTCACAATCGAATTGTAATTTTAATAATATCCGACTATTATGGTAAAAAAAAGTGAAGGGGCCAGTTGGGAATTGAACCCAATCTAGCCGCTTGGTTCTCCTCACACGCTTACTTTGTGTGTGTTCCTCCTCCTAATTTTATGCGTTTCATTTATTATTTTTTATTTCTATATCAACAAAAATTTGATACAGTTAATTAATTTCTTTATTATATTCTGTCACTGACAAAACAGTTGAGGAATGGAATCAGTAGAAAGGTTACGAATTAAGACAGGATACTCACTCATTACACTACACAACACAACACAACACAACACAACTGATACCGATTCTATTGAATCCATTACAAGCCATTTTTTCAGAAAGAAACAACAAAAACATAGCTGGATTGCATTCCAATAAGCCCATAAAGTCCATTTCTCTGTTTTCTGTTTTGTTTTTCTTCTGTCAAACTGAAACACTGTTACTAGTATTCATTACAATCCGCTTTTATTACGCTACCAAATCTACTCACGACAAAAATCCTCCACAACCATTCCTGTTGGGCCCCATTATGTTTTTCTAGCTTTTGTTGATTAAATTAATTATTTTAAACTGATAATTAATTGTAGTTGGAAACTAGAATAAATTAAGGGTTAGTCAATAGGAAATAAAAAACTGTACTTACTTACTACTTTTGATAAATGGAAATTCTTTATTAGTTTGGGGAATTTCAAGAAGTGGAATATAATAATACTACTTTAAAATGTTACTTACACCTTTTGGATTTGGCTTGACTTTCCAGATTATTTGTGTGCTATACTAATTGCTACTGCTATCAATATTACATACATACATTTCCTCTCTTTCTTTTCTCCTCAAATCACTGATTTTGCATATTCTAGCACCACCAAGTGAGTGCTTTTCTCAATGTGGGTCTGTCTCTATCGGTGTGGCTTTGTAATGGGGTTTACACTCTTGGTCCCAAGACTCCATTTTTAGACAAGAAAACTGCGTTTTTCATCAGCCAACCAATAAATCGGGACAAAAAATCTGTCCTTTTCGGAATCAACGAGCTGGAGCTAAATCTTGAGTGGGATTCGTTTGAAATAAGACGATTGTTGGCTGTTCGAATCCCATTTTTGTTTCTCTGATTTTTAACACTGTGTTTCTGCATTGGTGACTGAGGGTGATTTGGTAATTTGCACCCAGTGTCAAGAAAGAAAGGTGATGAATACATACAGGAGGCTAATTGCTGGTTCTCATGAAAGAAATCAGCTTGTGTTTATCAATGCTGATGAGGCAGGAAAAGTATGTTTATTTTTCCATGTAATTTGTTCCAATTTTTGTTATTTGTTTATGTTTCTGAGTAAGATCTGTTTCTACGCTGGAATTTTTATTTCTTTTTGTCTGCTGTTAGGTGTTTTCTCTGACGCAGGAGAAATGGGATTTATTCAAGTTTAATTTGCTTTTCCCTTTCTAATGTGCATCAAAGATACTATGCATTAGTAAAAATTAAGCATTGGTTTCATTATCCTTTTTTGTAAGGCTTATGATAATTTCATGTTTTAGGTGTTCTAATTGTTACATACATTTCTAGACGTTTCGATTTCATTCTCGTTGTTCGTAATTTACTGTGTTTCTATGTTTATCCAAGGTCTTGTTGTCATCTGCTCCGTTGGACGGTAGTGACAGATTAGAGGTTATTATCATGTAGCCTTGTATATGCCATAAGCATAGTGCCTGTGGACTATATGTAATTTAGGTGAATTCTTGCAGTTACAAATTGTTTTTTAATGAACATGACTTGTAATATGTATTGACCATATTACTATATGAGCCTAATCGGAGATAAATTCTTGTTGCATTGTCATTCTTAGATTAAGTCCATTGAAGAACTAAGTGGGGCGACGTGTCAAATCTGTGGAGATGATGTCGAGATTAGTGTAGATGGGGAACTGTTTGTTGCTTGCAATGAATGCGCTTTCCCCGTCTGTAGGACTTGTTACGAGTATGAGAGAAAGGAAGGACCACAGGTGTGTCCTCAGTGCAAGACAAGATACAAGCGTCTAAAAGGTAAGTCTGGCTTTGTTACTATGATGGCATGAATAGTGATTTGTTACTAGATTTTTCTTTTATGCTCATAGAAATGAATCTGTATTGCAGGTAGCCCTAGAGTTGAGGGTGATGAAGAAGAAGATGGTGCTGACGATTTGGAACACGAGTTTAAGTATGATGATTATGAGGCTTTGACCTATGCACAAATTCCTGATGAGATGTCTATTGGGTATACAGGATCAGGTGAATTGGTTGTGAGCTCAAAACCAGATCCATCACAAGATCCTGAAATTCCTCTACTGACATATGGTGAAGAGGTGCTCAAAGACTCTTATGTTTAATTCTCTTCTCTTTTCTTAAAACTGTAAATAGCTCTTTTTCTTGATTTGTTTCTCTTTTTAACATATCTTATGATTCCACAGTTGTTCGTTAGAAGTTATTCAAACAAGTTCTACTGTTCTAGAATCAACTGAGTGAAATTTTTACTAAACTAAAATACAATAACTATTTTGATTATGACTGTGTTGATATCCTACTGATCCAGTTGCTGAATTCCCAGATTTCTGATGACCACCAGGCTATAATTATACCATCATCTGCGAGCAATGTTAAAGTTACTAAATCAATTCATGGGAGATCAGCACAATGTGAGCCATTGTAACCTCTTATCACCTTCCATTCTCATACTTCTTGTGGGCCATGCTCGCAATTTCTAACAACTTGATGATTTAACTTCTGACCACCAGTGCAAGCACGACCTATGGTTCCAAATAAAGACATTGCATTATACGGGTATGGAAGTGTTGCATGGAAAGATCAGATTGAAGAATGGAAGAGAAAGCAAAATGAAAACCTTGAACTGGTCAAGTATGAATTGGATAAGGGCTTCCCATTGGATAATGATGATGATGATGGTGATGGTGATGATGGTGGCGAGGATTTTGTTGGGGTTAAAATTGATTTGCCATCGTAAGTGAAAATTTCTTCTACGTTCACTTACACTGAGTTTACCTCACACGAGTATTTGTCACTGCATCAAAGGCACATGATTGATTGTGTGTTGTGGCATAAATCATTTTGTATATTCTGAAAACTCCCGTGTGGCATTTAACTAGCTCATTTGTAAAGATGGTTTGATAGTTTTATGTTGGTTAGCACTTAAATGGTTATCTGTACATAATGCTGTACCGCATATGGCTAATAACAGAAAACCAGTTTCTTAATCTAACTATTGCGTACTTACATAATTAATAAAATGCCAGAGTAGAAGTAATCAAGTCTTGGGTTCTAGAGCCAGTACTTTTTTTTTTGGAAACGGCTAAAGGGTGACTCGAACCCCAACCTATCGGTTGGAGGTGAAGCGTCTTACCAACTGAGTTACGCTTTGTTGTCCTAGAGCCAATACTTTGAAGTGTTTTAATTCTCTGTATAATTACCAATACTTTTTTTTCCTCAATTCTCTCTTATAGGATGGATGAAGGGAGACAGCCACTGTCAAGGAAATTACCGATCTCTTCAGGCAAGATAAACCCATATAGAATGATGATTATGCTCCGCCTTGTTATTCTTGGCTTATTTTTCCACTATCGTATCCTCCATCCGGTGCCTGATGCATATGGCTTGTGGATGACATCTGTAATATGTGAAATATGGTTCGCTGTATCATGGATACTTGATCAGTTTCCAAAATGGTATCCAATCCAGCGAGAAACATATCTTGATCGTCTTTCACTAAGGTAACTGGGACCTTTCTTGCAACCAGAGATGGTGCTTTTTTAGTTGCATCTTTTTTATTTATTTAACATCTCGACAAATTTCATTAATGTAGATATGAAAAGGAAGGCAAGCCCTCAGAATTAGCTGGTGTGGATGTTTTCGTAAGCACAGTCGATCCTATGAAAGAACCCCCACTGATCACTGCAAATACGGTTCTCTCCATTCTTGCAGTTGACTATCCAGTGAACAAAGTCTGCTGCTATGTCTCTGATGATGGTGCATCCATTCTTACATTTGAAACACTTGCCTTGACATCTGAATTTGCAAAGAAATGGGTTCCTTTCTGTAAGAAGTTCAACATTGAACCACGAGCTCCAGAGTGGTACTTTTGTCTAAAGATGGATTATCTGAAGAACAAAGTCCATCCAGCTTTTGTGAAGGAAAGACGTGCCATGAAGGTCTTTACCGTCATCTTCTCTTGTTTGTTGCGAAGTAGTTTTCAACTTGCAAAGTATTGTCTTTAACGGAAGTATAAAGTATTGTTTACTTGGGTGCAGAGAGAATACGAGGATTTTAAAGTTAATATCAATCGACTTGTAGTCAAGTTTAAAAAGATTCCAGATGATGGGTTTGCAATGTGGGATGGGTCACCATGGCCAGGAAACAATGTCAGAGACCATCCTGCCATGATCCAGGTTAGAGCTACCTTTCAATGTTGCATTTTGATATAATTTTCTTTTTCCACGAGGTCTTTTACTGTTCCAGTATCTGAGATGTATATTCAACAGGAATTCTTTGGTCATGATACTCATTGTGATGTTGTTGGGAATGCACTACCCCAGCTGATCTACGTTTCCCGAGAAAAGAGGCCTGGTTTTGACCATCACAAAAAAGCTGGAGCCATGAATGCTCTTGTGAGTACTTAATATCTTTCAATAAATTTATTCCTTTTTTAGAAAGTGAACTGTTCTGTTATAATTTAAATATCTCCCTTGTAACATTTTACTTATGCATATTTCAGATTCGTGTTTCGGGTATTCTGTCAAATGCTCCTTATATTCTAAATGTCGACTGTGATCACTACATAAACAACAGCAAAGCACTAAGAGAAGCTATGTGTTTCATGATGGACCCCACATCAGGAAAGAAAGTATGCTATGTGCAATTTCCACAAAGATTTGATGGGATTGATCGTCACGATCGATACTCCAACCGTAATGTTGTGTTCTTCGATGTATGTAAATTCCCATTCTCTTGCTTCCCTTGCCCCCGCCCCCTGATGCTGTTTGCATCATGCAGAAATTGACAATTATACTTTAAACAGATTAACATGAAGGGTTTAGATGGTCTACAAGGACCTATATATGTCGGAACTGGATGTGTTTTCAGAAGGCAAGCGCTCTATGGATTTGACGCGCCTAAGAAGAAAAAAGCGCGTAGCAAGACATGTAACTGCTGGCCAAGGTGCTGCTGCTTGTGTTGTGGTTCTAGAAAGAACAAGAAAGGAAAAAGAAAGGGAGAACAGAAGATGAAGTCTAAGCATAGAGATGCGTCGAAGCAGATTCATGCTCTGGAGACCATTGAAGAAGGGATTGAAGGTAGAGAATTGGAAGCTAAAAATGTTGATGCATTATTTTCACTCTGTTAATGTCTTGCTATATTAAACTGAAATTATATTCATTTGGCCACAATAGATAAAATCTTGACCAGTCCACATACCGACGAGGAGATTCTTGAAGAGAAATATGGAGAATCTCCTGTATTTGTGGCATCGACACTTCTAGAAGATGGTGGTGTACCAAAGGAAGCTAGTTCTATGGCACTTACGAATGAGGCCATTCATGTTATCAACTGTACTTATGAAAATAAGACAGATTGGGGAAAGGAGGTAAGCACTTGCAGAATCACTATTTATTTGAAATTTCCCGTGCATTCCCAATAATGTTAAAATTTCCAAGACATCTTTTCCAATTACTAAAGATGAGACAGACCCCTCTCCAAATTGGACTGATGTCTAACCATTTTTTAAATGGAACCCAGGTTAATTTCAGAATTTAGTCTACTTAAGGGTCTGTAAATGTTTCTCATTACACAGTTTCTTGCTGCCTCTTTTTACTTCTTGAAAATATTATATTGCTAAACCAGGTTGGTTGGATATATGGTTCCGTCACGGAAGACATCTTGACGGGTTTTAAAATGCATTGTCATGGGTGGCGGTCCGTTTACTGCATACCTAAGAGGCCTGCATTCAAGGGATCAGCTCCTATCAACCTTTCTGACCGTCTACACCAGGTTCTTCGATGGGCTCTTGGGTCAGTTGAGATATTTCTGAGCAAACACTGCCCGATTTGGTATGGTTACGGAGGCGGACTGAAGTGGTTGGAGCGGCTGTCATATATAAACTCAGTTGTGTATCCTTGGACATCTATTCCATTGATTGCGTACTGTGCATTGCCAGCCATGTGCCTTCTTACTGGGAAATTCATTGTCCCTGAGGTATGTGTTCACAATAAACCTGCTTCATATTACCATTTCCTTACATTTATATCTCCATTTTGTCAATGCAACCAAACAAAAGAGTATGGCTTAATCCCAACTAATCTACAAGTTACAATATGCCTTGCGATGACGGCAAAACTTGTGATTCGGGGGTGGGGGAGTGTCTCCAATTTGTCTGGTTGTTTCCCAATTTTCTTCCTTTACGTGCTTTGAGTTTTCATTAACACATTCAATTTTACAGATTAGCAACTATGCTAGTATCATATTCTTGGCCCTCTTCATGTCAATTGCTGCAACTGGTGTTCTTGAAATGCACTGGGGCGGTGTTGCAATTGATGACTGGTGGAGAAACGAACAGTTCTGGGTTATCGGAGGTGCTTCTTCACACCTCTTTGCTCTCTTCCAAGGCCTGCTCAAAGTTTTGGCTGGTGTGAATACGAACTTCACCGTTACCTCAAAGGGAGGAGATGATGGAGAGTTTTCCGAATTGTACACCGTCAAGTGGACTACTTTATTGATCCCACCTACGACATTGCTCTTCATAAATATAGTTGGGGTTGTGGTTGGAGTTGCTAATGCGATTAACAACGGATATGATTCGTGGGGTCCTTTGTTCGGCAGACTTTTCTTTGCTATCTGGGTAATCATGCATCTTTACCCATTCATGAAAGGTCTGTTGGGAAAACAAGAGAGGATTCCTACAGTTCTCATTATCTGGTCGGTCTTGCTAACGTCGATATTGACCCTTGTATGGGTACGGGTCAACCCCTTTGTTTCAAGAGATGGACCTGTGTTGGAAATTTGTGGACTCAACTGTTCTGACTGAGTTAGGTTATGGGCATGAGCGGAAGGACGATTTTGATGGATGCGTGGTAGAATAAAGAAGTGTAGATAAGATAAGGATATGGAACTGAGTCATTGATTTTGGTTAGAAATAGTTCCATTGATTCTTTTGTTATTGGAGATGAGGTATACAAGGTTTACTAGGTGCTGGCCTGAAGTTTAGTATCTGCTGAGCAATACTGTAAGTTATGAAGGTCCATGTGTAGGTGTTAAAAAGAAAGATACAGTAGTAGTACATGAAGTTGGTTTTTCATCAGAGATATATCTTGTCAGTGGTAAATTGGATGGACTGATTGGCACTTTCTCAATTGAATGAGCTGCATCTTTTTCCATTGATTTCTTTTGTGCTGATGCGTTAAACTGGCTTAGAGTATACTATATCCGTCTCAGTTTCAACTTATTGCATTAAGGATGTACATTTTACTATCTTGTTATTTGAGATATGCAAATATAATCAGTTTCCTACATCTGGTGTTACCTTCCATGTGTAGGATTGATTGTACATCAGAACAGGATTCAAATCCCCTTGAGCCTTTTCTACCATGCACATGCTCGCTCGGTGAACGACTTACAGCTATTATTGAGCGATGAACTCCTATCGAACATCATCCATTATGATAATAAAGTTAATTGACCAATTATTTAAATTAGCTGCTCGTGAATAATCACGAACAAGCTAAGGGATCTCATTCTTTAGTTCAAACTTGGAGTATTAGTTTGAAATTCAACAAATCCTTACACATGCGGTTTATAAACAAGAAAATGAGATTTAAACTACAAAGTTTATTCAGATTAAAACATTAATACGTAGCATTTGTACGACACTAAAACACAATTAGTAATACTTTTTTTAAAATTTAGATAACTCTATCAAATATAAATATATTGTATTAAACTATACTACTTGTACTTTATTAGTGGACAATATATGTCCTCTGCCGTTCCATAATTCTATGCACTTGCTATTTTTAAACATCTCATCTCATCTCAGTGAGCTTGTTTACAATACTACCCTGGTTAATCAGTATAAGAATAGGGCAACAGCAGGGTAGTTCGGTCAAAGCAAGTTTGAACGGTCCTCTTGATAACATTGCCGTTGCTCAACAACATAAACCCTAATCTCAGTTGTACAACTATATAAACTCCTCATTTCAATCCAATTCAACTCGCAAACTATCTTCAGTTCATCAATTAAGCTATCAAATAATCATCATCTGATTACTGCTTCTCTCTACTTACGCGACTCTTCTCTCAAGATCTCTGCTTTTCTTCGTTTCTGTTTAATTCATCTCTGTTTTATTTTGCTCCATATCTCTAATCTTTGTTTTGCAGGCTCAATTTCGTATAAATTTAGCTATTTTTGTTGTATTGCTCTGTTTTGTTTGTCTGTGTTGTTTGCTTTTGCTGACGTGATGGAAACAGGAGGAATCATCTCATCTTCGTCTAACAAGACTAGTCGATCCAAATTCCCCCTTCAAGAACAAATGCTCTTGCACAGAAAAAGTTCCAAGGAGAATGTGAGTCTTGTTGTTCATTTGATCCACTTATTTTCTAATAAATGAACTGAAATCTTGAGAAAAGATTCATTTTTGTTAGCATCTGGAACAACCCACCAGGTGTTTGATACATTTTCCCAATTGAATTGGTTTTTCCGGAGACGAAATCAATAATCGAGATGTTTCCTTTGATTCTTTCTCTGAGAAATTAACATGATTTTACGTCTTGGTTTATTGCAGCTGGATCGATTCATCCCGAACAGATCAGCGATGGATTTCGACTACGCGAACTCCATGGTCACAGATAGGAGAATAGGTAAGGAAAATCCAGCTGTTAGCAGCTCTTCTCCATCCAGGGAGGCATACAGGAAGCAACTTGCCGAGACCTTCAACATCACCAGTAAGACCCGCATTCTCGCTTTCAGGAACAAGCCTCCAACTGCCGCCGAACCATTATCCAATGACCTTCCCTTGGCTGCTCACCAAGCGAAGACCGCCAAACCCCGCCGTCACATTCCTCAGGTCGGTTCTACATATCTATTTGAGTAGTTTCTATTTTTAACACTGATTTTTACCCATGGACTCACATCGAGGTTATGATTACTATGCAGACTTCTGAGAGGACATTAGATGCACCTGATCTTGTGGATGACTACTATTTGAACTTGCTAGATTGGGGAAGCAGCAATGTTCTTTCTATTGCTCTTGGAAGCACTGTTTACCTATGGGATGCATCTACTGGATCAACCTCAGAACTTGTTACTGTTGACGAAGAGACCGGTCCAATAACCAGCGTCAAATGGGCTCCTGACGGCAAGCATATTGCTGTCGGCTTGAATAACTCTGAGGTTCAGCTCTGGGATTCCGCATCTAATAAAATGGTGAGTGAGAGAGAAACTACTTATTTGCTTCCATCTATCTGATGTTAACTCAACTAACTCTATTGCTGCTATCTTGGTTATGTAGCTAAGAACTTTGAGGGGAGGCCACACGTCTCGAGTTGGTGCTTTGGACTGGAACAATCACATTCTCACTACCGGGGGAATGGATGGTCAGATAATTAACAACGATGTCAGAATAAGGTCACACATTGTCGAAACGTACCAAGGACATCATCAGGAAGTTTGTGGGCTTAAATGGTCGACATCCGGCCAGCAGTTGGCCAGTGGTGGTAATGATAATCTCCTTCACATTTGGGACAGATCTACCTCCTCTTCACAAGCTCCAACGAGGTGGCTTCACAGGCTCGAGGACCACACCGCAGCTGTTAAGGCTCTCGCTTGGTGTCCTTTCCAGAGTAACCTGCTAGCGTCTGGTGGCGGTGGAGGTGATAGATGCATAAAATTCTGGAACACACACACCGGCACGTGCTTGAACTCTGTAGATACTGGATCTCAAGTCTGCTCCCTTTTGTGGAACAAGAACGAACGAGAACTGTTGAGCTCTCATGGATTTACCCAGAATCAACTCACTTTATGGAAATACCCCTCAATGGTTAAAATGGCTGAGCTCACTGGCCATACATCAAGAGTTCTTTACATGGCCCAGGTACAGACTCTACTGTAAATGAGTCTATTTTGCTGGCTTTTAATGTGAACTTAGCCTGAAAAGTCTGTCTTCTTTTGTTTGTTTGCGTTACAGAGTCCGGATGGATGCACGGTTGCATCTGCAGCAGGTGATGAAACTCTTAGGTTTTGGAATGTGTTTGGAACACCTGAAGTGGCTAAGCCTGCGCCAAAAGCCAACCCAGAGCCATTTGCTCACTTCAACCGCATTAGATAATTGGCTAACTATCCTGTCACTTGGCGTATTTCCACCTGGTCCCAACTCATACAGCTGAACAAAATTTCCCCAGATTTGGTAACAAAATAACTATCAACTCAGTGCCTCCATACTTGTAAAACTATTGTAGATGAAGTTTCATAGTATATACATGTATACATACACTTATTTTCATTTTTTGTTGACAAATTCATCGATCATGATATTATGATTTATGACCAAATAGTATTCATTTGGTTGTACATAAAATATACATTCTCTTTTCTCTATAAGTGATTAGACATAGTGCTGAATTTTCTCTATGCTGGTTTCTTCTTTATGTTGCTCCATTTTAGTTTCTTATTCTTTGAGGTCTTCCAATTGTGCCGACCATGAAAAACCTTGACACCAAATTAATCCAATAGTATTATATTTTTATGTTGTTTACTCCTTCATTACTGTTTTCTCAGGTATGTGCTACATTTCTAATAGTTTAATATTCATTGCATCTCAAATCAATATTCTGAATGTGGACTTGTATGCGCACCTGTTGTTGTTCCCATAAATTGTTCTTCATATAGTTAACTTTTACTAGCCAATTGAGTGAGATGTAGGAATAAATGCGGCCAGTTGTTCCCATAAATTGTTCTTCATATAGGTAACTTTTACTAGCCAATTCAAGAGAGATGTGGGAATAAATGCGGCCTCCAGACTCCAGTGTACTTTCCGGTGACATGTCGTCTAAGGTGGTACCATTGGTTCGATCCTTCATCTACCTTCTGGAGGTAGAAGGACCCATCAACAAGTCGATAAATTTCCCAAGTTTCTTGTCGTCACTTCACACGTTGAAATAGTCCGTTGATGGGACGCGGACCATTGTCCGGTCCCATTGTCCGGCTAGTACCGGAGCAATCCAAAGTGTCTATCTGTGACTTAATGTTTATAGTATTTACAAGAGACTGAACATTACAAAGCATGAAGTCCATCTCAAACCTGACTACCTAGCTCCTCTAGAGTACTATTAAAGTGTGCAGTTTCATACTACTAAAGCGAAGCCGCTAAAGTGTGAATATCAGTACATCACTCAACAACGGCCTGATTCCAGACTGATCCAAAGTGGTTCTACAATTAAAGCACGTCACCAGAGTTAAACAATCAACCACTAAAATCATCGGACCACCGTTCTCCTAAAGCCCATTGAACCATCGTCTTCAAAGATAACACCACAATGAAACACCAACTCTCATGTCAGCCTTGGCAGAGCAAGGGTTAACAAACCAAACAACCAAGCAAGCAAAATAAACACAGACCGAGAAAACGAAACCTATCTACGGAAGCTAGCCAACCTAGTAAGCTGGTACCTGAAAAACTAAAACAGAGCAAACAACAAGTAAAAGAAGGCGTATAAGGTAACGGACACAATCACACAAGTGGACAGATATCGGAACACCTTGGATAATGTGAGTTGTTCGAGCTCAATTAGTTTTGAGTCAAGGCAACAACTCACCTCAAACCATCAACAACACATGACACTTGGTTATGTGAATGACTGAACTAAACATATACCGAATCTTGATTTTGTATACTCACTTGATGATACATGACATTTGGTCATGTGAATGAGTGAACTAAACACATGAATTTGATTTTGTATAACTCATTTGATGATAACTTTCCAATTAATTGCATTATAGAAATTCTTATCTTACCTAAAGGTGCAGTCCTAGACCACAAACTCTCTAGTCTCAAGTCTCAACTAGTCCTATTAATACTGAACCATGCCCTCACAAAAATCACAAGAACCTTTGGATTTGACTTACCAATTGAAACGTGGACATACACAAAAACATTTATTTCTTCAAACAAGTTGATAATCGAGAGAAGATGAAGTCTGGTTTTGGTTGAATTGCAAATTTGCAATGTTATGCATGCTTGTTGTTCTGGTGACTGAGGTTCAAACGTTGTGGCAGCAGACTGCAACCCGATGGCACTAGGCCTTTGCTTTGATGCCGGGCTAGACTTGGAAGAGAATGGCGCTCAGTCAAGCTGTTGTGAATTGTTGAAGGACAAAGTTTCATGCTTTTGCTCGTACCTAATGAATCCACTATCTTTAAGGATCTCGTTACCGATTGTGGTTACTCAGACGCTTCTTGTTAGTGACATAGTTATGATGGATTAATAATAATATTCAGATATGTACCTAAAAGTCCGTCGGTCGGAGCGCCGTCCTCACAACGTACTAACTAATTCGTTTGTTACAAAGTCCGAGACCAGCACCAAAGTCCGAGACCCAACAAGTAAGGTCCGAACTCCATACAAGTCAAACCACACACCAACTAAGTCAAACTTCTCTCTGTGTCGGACTTTCCGCATACTTCGATTAGGTCCGACATAAGGCCTCCTTCTACGTATTCCGGACTAACGAGTAAGTCCGGCTTTAACAAGTAGACACATGACTTATGATGGGGCCAACTCTGACAGTCTTGCGGGACCTCCTCCTTACGTGTTTGTCCTACGAGTGTGAGCCACACGCGCCTCTTAGCTCCGGAACCACGTGTCGCATAACCACCAGACTGATCAAAGTCCGACCTGTCAGAGCCTAACCTCCGGCGAGATTCTATGGGGCATTTACTCCTCATAAATTCAGGTAACTACTACTCACAAATTCACTCTCTACATTTTGAGGTCCGAGCTCCAACTCCTTCAGCCTCTTAATCCGTTAGAGTCCGAAGTCCTGTTTGTCTTAGGCAAACCGGTCCAAAATGGTCTAACCCCTTCCTTTGATTTTATAGATTCAAGATCGGACTCTCCTAGTCTCGGACCAAGACCAAGATCAAGAGAAGTCCAAGACCGGATTCTCCTAGTCTCGGACCAAGACCAAGATCAAGAGAAGTCCAAAATCGGACTCTACTAGTCTCGGACCAAGATCAAGTAAGTTCACCATCAGGCCTTCTTTGTCCCGGCCTTTTCCACCAAGACCTAGACTTAGTTTGAAGACTCAAGATTAGGACCGGACCTTCACCATATCTCGGACCCATACACCCTTATTGAACTAAGACGCTCTACTCACCTCCTATTCTCCGAACTTTGTCTTAGCCGGATTTATACCCTATTATATTCTATGATCTTTTTTTTTTTTTCCTTATGAGATTTCTATGAAGTTTAGGCAGAAAATTACAAACGGACCCCCTCCTAGATGCCCATGTTGCAAATTCATCCTCACTATTTCAACTATTACAAATTATTTCAAATTTTGAATTGAGACAGAAATTTAATTACAAGCACACCCAAAAGTCAACACCGGAGATGAGTTGTGATCGGACCTTGGCCGGATACACAGTCCTCTTGCTGACATGGCATGCCACGTCATTTTTTCCGCCAAAATAAACTAATTCAGTTTGGGTTTGTTTGTAATTGTAAACTAATACGGTATGGGTGTATTTGTAATTGTTTTGTGGACTATTTTGAGTAATGACTGACTTGAGTTTGATAGACACGCGCGGGATTGGTTGTAATTGACCGAATTGTGTCTGGGTGTATCTGTAATTGATTTGAATATTATTTGGCCAAAAAGTAGCCGTTAGTAGCCATTACTTGCAGGTTTTTTGTACAAATATGGCCTATTTCACCTTGTTCATGCAATCTTCTTGATCTATCTATCTTATTTCTTCCTCAACAAACTCACTTATGGCAAACAATGCAACAAATTCGAATGATATGAGCTAGGTTCACCGTCTGCATGACTTTGAATTGTTATAGGAGTTGTACGGTGGTAACTTCCAATAGTACGAGAAACAATGGACGATTGTATTATCGTTGCGCTATGCATGGTTTCTCTCATTGGTACCAAGTAGAAAATTATATTAGTGGTTCACAACAACAGTCACAGGATCAGAGAGCCACACAAACACTTGAAGTTGTGCAACAAAGTGAAATGAGAAATGCAGGTGAAGGAGTTATCGGACTAGGAGATCCAAATAGTTTACTTAGAAAGCTTGTAGCTATTGATCTTGTGCTTTTGGTGTGTTATTGGTGTGTATCATTGTTAAGATTATCTTTTGATGTGTAATTGTGTCAAGCATGAACTGCTTTGTAAGAAACGATGAACTTCATATCAAATTTGATTTGAATTGTGCATTAATAAACCTTAGCAATGTGTCCAAAACAATGTCATAGGAGGTTAACCAATTACAGATTGCAGAGACCAAAATAACATAGCAAATACTTGTTCAAGGCAAGACAAAAATAGGCAATTCCTATACTAGAATAAACAGTTTGCAGAGACCAAAATAACATAGACAATAACAAATTCAGTTTTGAGAATAGTCAGGTTGAGTCATGTGTTGGCTGCATTGTTGAGGATCTGCTGAATTTCCTTTCTTCTCTTGAATGAGCCAGCTGCTGTAGATCCCTTTCTCCTTGACTGTAATGGAACACCAATATCAAAAACACATGTAAAATGAGAAGAACACAATATATGAGATGCCAATGAGACAGAGGCATTCCTTTGTGGCAGTTGTTGTAGGATTCCCACCACTATATGTTGTAGCATTCCCACCAGTTGTTGTTGTCGGATTCTCACCAGTTGCTGTAGGATTCCCACTGCCTGATCCACCACTTCAACCACTGGTACCAGTTGGCCTGTTCTTGTTGGGCTATGACAGGAAACAAAAAATTTAGAGAACTGAACTTGAAATGAATCAATAAAGATTAAGAGATAAGAAAACATACACATTTTCTCCTATTGTGGCCTGTTTTCCCACATCCAGTACACTTAATTGGTGCTCTCAGTCCTTTGCTGACTTTTGCAGGTTTGGGAGGCTCCATAGAATGTCTATACCTAAGTTCTTGAGGCCTTCCAGGTTTCCTTTTCACATCAGGTGGATTGCAGATATCTGGAGTCAAATCACTTGGCCAAAACTCAGATTGGGGTATAGGATGTATGGCAATGTCATAGACCCTCAAGAAAGCAGTCTTAGTGTGATTCTCAGACATATAGTTAACTAGATCTTCTTTGCACTCTTGAATACCTAACCATGCATGCTTGCAAGGTATCCCACTAATGTCCCAACTCTTGCAGTCACATGTTTCTCTCATCCAAGTTACAAACAAACCTAAAACTTAAGTCTTCTACTTCAAATGACATGCCTGATTCAGTCACCAATCTACAGTTTCTGACCTTACAGTTTCTGACCTTTGAGTATTTCTCATTCATCTCATGCAACACCCTGGACATACCAACTGACTGACAATTAACACCTTTTGTTTTTCCTAAAAGTGATTCTCTTCAAGATTTGTTGCCTAACTGACTCAAGTATGTTGTAGCTTGAGAAAGCTCTAACTGGATCTACCCATGACTTAAAGCTCTCACTACAGTTATTAGTGACATGTTGTAGCTTCACATGAGTATCAAAAGAATGCCTAGCCCACTGAGTTAAATGAATGTTCATCAACCAAGCATGTGCCTCTACATTAGCAGACCTCGTCATATCCATTGCTTTATTAAAGCTGTAACTAGTAAATGCAATAGATGTCTGCCAATAAAACTTTCTAAGCTCCTTACCAAACCACCTTAATTCAAAGTTGTCGTAGATATATTTAGCACACTTTCTGTTGATCACATTTGGGCATATCTCTTCAATTACAAGTACAAGTCCCTATATAGCAGACACATGTGTAAGTAAATGTAACTAGTAAAATTGGAAATCCACATATTAAATGAAATGTCAGAAAGTCAAAGGAAAGTACATTCTGCCTATTAGCCATGAAGTGCCAGTGATCTTTTGGATTTAAAGGGTCTATCATTTGAGTCAGACAATGCAAGAAGAATCCCCAACTTTCTTTGGTCTCACTCTCAACAACAACCATAGCAATGGGGAAAAGACCCATGTCAGGATCAGTCCCAATAACACTTAAGAGCATACCTCCCTACTCCCCCCTCAGATGACACCCATCAAAGAAAATAAAATGTGCACACCCACTGAGAAAACCTCTCTTAAGTGCATCCATTCCAAGGAAAAGCCTTTTGAATATGGACCCTCTTTCTATCTGCTCCATATCTCTCTGAAGTTCCACAACATAACCTGAATTGGTTCTCCTCACAATTTGAACATATTTGGGCATAAGTTGGAATGATTCTTCTGGATTCCCACCCAACTTATCAATAGCAATCAGTCTGGCCCAGTACATCTTCATATACCCAATTGTAACTTCCAGTTTTTTTGTTTGCCCATGCTATGAATTTGTGAGCATCTAGTGTGGGATTAGTCTTCAACTCATAAGTCACCTAAGCAGAGAGATAATAAAAAAAATTACTACATTTTATAAAGAAATGAGTTACAATGTAAAATTAATAAGTTACATGTTGATCAGTAAGCTTGTACCTTAGCTGCAAGCCAGTTCTGATAAGCTTCTTTCATATTCACTCTTTGATGCAGGTATGTGGCCCATTATATGTCTTAACCACCATGGTCCTCTTGTCAGCCATACAACTGGCATGTAACCTCTAGTTGCACCCATCTCCTTCACAAATTGCAGTGAATCTGGAAGGCTCATTCTTCAGTCTTTTGCATTTGAATTCAACCTTGATGGCAAACTCCTTCAGCCTTTCTCTGAGCTGCTTTATGTCTTTAAATGACTCCCCAACAGTGAATTCCTTGTCCCACAGAGTATTCTCCCTTATGAATTCATCTCCCACCCACTCAGAATCACTATAGTGCATTTCATGTGGGATATAATCCTCATCATCCTCAATGTCACTATCCTTGACATGCTCACCATGTTCAGCCTGATGTCTATCTGCAGTTTCAGCTCCCTCAGCATGAGCACCACTACCCTCACCATTCTCCCCTCCCTGAGCACCACTACTCTCACCATTCTCCCGTGCCTCACCATCCTCATCTTCATCAGACCAGTTATTAGGTATCTTCTTGAACTCAATCTCTTCATCTTCAAAGTCATACAAATACTGCACTCTTGGCTCATCATCATCAAAATCCATCCCATCAACTTCAATATTCACATCAGCAGATGGCTCAGATGGAACACTTGTATCAACTGGTGGACATTGGGTACTTGTCTCACCAGGTGCACTAAAATGTTGAGACAAGAAGTCTTCCAAATCAAAATTCGTGAGTGCCTCATCATCAATAGACACATCATCATCATACATCATACTACTAGTATCAGGCACATAGACTCCAGGTGACACAGTGGTGTTGCAGGTGATGAACTGACATTTGTGGGTGATTTAGTGACATGTGGTGGTGATGGAGGCTTTGCAGTGGCATGTGGAGGGGATTCAGTGACATGTGGTGGTGATGGGGGCTCTGCAGTGAGGTGTGAAGGTGATTGTATGGCCTGTGAAGGTGGTGGACTTGTGTGAATACGAGAATCAGTGGTATGTGGGGGTGATTTAGTGCAAGGTTCAGTGGTGTGTAGTGGTGATTTAGTGCTTGGTTCAGTGGTGTGTGGTGGTGATTTAGTGCTTGGTTCAATGGTGTGTGGATATTATTTAGCTATATCCTCATCACTTACTTCAATCAGATCAACCCACTGAGGACATGTGTGATCAGCAGTGTAGGGGTTCATTTTGCCTTTTCTATATCTAAAAAATCTACTGTGAGGAGGATGTTCATTAAAACTGGAAGGGGGTGGGTCAAACTCAGGATCATCAAACTTCTCATCCATCCTAACATGAATTATCTTACCACTAGGTTCAATGGCTGGAGGAACTGCCTCAGATACCTCTAAGTGAAGCTCAATTTCCATATATTTTCTATTACTATCAAGCATGCTCTGCACATCAGCATCACTTAACTATTCAAGCTTGTCATAGCAATCATCTAACTCACAATGTATAGAAATAGCAAGGTTCATAGTACTACCATAATCTCCTAAGCATAAGTTCATAATCTCATTACTAAGTTTTGTATGATTGTACCTGGACCTCTTAGCATTCTCAATCATATACAGATTCTTGTTAAAGTGAATCATGATATTGTATGTGTCATCTATTGTACCTACATTACAAATATACACACAAACAACAGAGTAAACACCACATATGCACATTAAAACATCACAAATAACACAACAATATCAAAATTCACCTAAAACTAAGATTTAAACGTATCTACTCCAAAATAGTCATGAAAACAGTACATTATACAACATCCAACATTCAATTATGCACTTGTGATCCACAAAATTACAGTCCTTATTTATCGAGAAAAATAGCATATTTTACATTCAAAAATCTCAATTTTGGCCATTATGGAGCAATCTATATAAAATTGATCACATGTAAAACAATTTTATAGTAAACTAACAGGAAAAAAAAAGCATGGAATTTGAAGAATTTTACCTTCAACACCGAAGTCCAGTAGAGCAGGGGCAAACCCTAACTACGCCGTCCGAAAATCGAGTATGGTTTGAGCAGAAACACAAGAGAACGATTTTGATGTCTACATTGTTTTGTAGTAATTTTTAACATAAAGTCGCCATTTGTTAGGGTTTACACAAGAGAGACGATGATGATTTTGGCGGGTGAATGGAGAAGATGAAGCCTCTTCTTGGCTATTAAGGCAAAATCAAATTTGCTTTTTTTTTTCCTTTTCACTTTTGTCCAAGTGTGCAACACATAAGCATACAAAGAGGATAGAGCGATACGCAGATTTCCGTGTCAATGCCAGACGGTGAAATTGACTCTATATGTAATCGTTCAAATAACGGTCAAATAGTGGGGGTGTATTTGTAGTTGGAGTATTTAGTAGGGGGTGTGTTTGTAATTCAAGTTTATCAATAAAAGATTAAACAATCGAAATTTTTGTCAGGAGAAGGAGGGCAAAATGGTCAGAGCACGTTTCAACGGTCCTCTTAAGAACTTTGCCGTTATTGGTAGATGAATCCGCCCAAACTAAACCCTAATTTGCAAATCTGTATCTATATAAACTCCTCAATTCAATTTAATTCAACTCACAAACTACCTTCACTTCATCAATTAAGCTATCATCATCATCCGATCGCTCTCCAAGTTCTCTGCTGCTAACTAATTACTTTCGTATATACTCTGTTTATTTTTGCTCTATCTCTTTAATCTTTGTTTTGCAGGATCAGTTTTATATATATACTATTTGCTCTGTTTTGTGTTTGTGTTTTCTTGTTTGTCTAACGTGATGGAAACAGGAGGATTGTCCACATCTTCGTCTAACAATCGATCTAGATACCCTCTTCAAGAACAAATGCTTCTGCACAGAAAAAGTTCTAAGGAGAATGTAAGTCTTCTTGTGTATTTTCAGTTTCGGTAACTTAGCTGTATTGTACATGTCTTGGTGAATTTTATTGAAAAGACTTTGTTTTTACTAAGATTAGGAAAATCCCAAATTCCATTTTTCCAATTTACGCTGGAATGAATTGGTTTTCGTGAGATTCAAGAGTAATAAAAATGTTGTTTATTTAGATGGTAATTGTGCATTGATTCTTCTTTTCGGCGAAATGGTCCTAATTTGTGGCTTGGATTGTTGCAGCTGGATCGATTCATCCCGAATAGATCTGCGATGGATTTCGACTACGCGAACTCCATGGTCACAGATAGGAGAATAGGTAAGGAAAATCCAGGTGTTTGCAGCACTTCTTCTCCATCCAGAGAGGCATACAGGAAGCAGCTTGCTGAGACCTTCAACATCAACAGTAAGACTCGCATTCTCGCCTTTAGGAACAAACCCCCAACTTCCGCCGAAACATTACCCAATGACCTTCCCTTGGCTGCTCACCAAGCGAAGACTGTCAAATCCCGCCGTCACATTCCTCAGGTCGGTAATACATTTCGATTGTTTGTGTGATGATATTGATTTGATTTAAATCTAATTGCTGACTTAAATCGATTTGGGATGTGTATGTCGTGCAGACTTCTGAGAGGACATTAGATGCACCTGATCTTGTAGATGACTACTATCTGAACTTACTTGATTGGGGAAGCAGCAATGTTCTTTCCATTGCTCTTGGCAGCACTGTTTACCTTTGGGATGCTTCAACTGGATCGACCTCGGAACTTGTTACTGTTGATGAAGAGACCGGTCCAGTTACCAGTGTTAAATGGGCTCCTGATGGCAAGCATGTTGCTGTTGGTTTGAATAATTCTGATGTTCAGCTCTGGGATTCCGCTTCTAATAGATTGGTGAGTAAGAGAAACTACTTTCTTTGCTTTTCCATCTATCCAATCAATTTAACTTGACTAACTCTATGCTTTTTCGGTTATGTAGTTAAGGACTTTGAGGGGCGGCCATACATCACGCGTTGGTGCTCTTGACTGGAACAATCACATTCTAACTACCGGAGGAATGGATGGTCAGATAATTAACAATGATGTTAGAATAAGGTCTCATATTGTGGAAACTTACCAAGGACATCACCAGGAAGTTTGTGGGCTTAAGTGGTCTACATCAGGCCAACAATTAGCCAGTGGTGGTAATGATAATCTCCTCCACATATGGGACAGATCCGTTGCTTCTTCACAGGCTCCAACTCAGTGGCTTCACAGGCTCGAGGACCACACCGCTGCTGTCAAGGCTCTTGCCTGGTGTCCTTTCCAGGGTAACTTGTTAGCCTCGGGTGGAGGTGGAGGCGACGGGTGCATTAAGTTCTGGAACACACACACCGGTGCTTGCTTGAACTCAGTGGATACTGGATCCCAAGTCTGCTCTCTTCTCTGGAACAAGAATGAGCGTGAACTTCTTAGCTCTCACGGTTTTACCCAGAATCAGCTTACCCTCTGGAAATACCCTTCAATGGTTAAAATGGCTGAGCTCACTGGCCATACATCACGAGTTCTTTACATGGCTCAGGTACAGATTATAGTGTAAAATGAATGAATGTAGTCTGTGTTGGCTTTTCTTGTAACTTTATCTGATTTTTGTCTGTCATTGTGTGTTGTTAACAGAGTCCAGATGGATGCACGGTTGCTTCTGCAGCAGGTGATGAAACTCTTAGGTTTTGGAATGTATTTGGAACACCTGAAGTGGCTAAGCCAGCACCCAAAGCTAACCCAGAGCCATTTGCTCACTTGAACCGCATTAGATAAATGGTGATTGGATTAACAACTACATGACAAGTACTTATCATGTGACGAGGTACAAATCATCACCACTCGATTTGCTCTACCTGATATGAATATCAATATCATGCCGACAGAGAGCGTCCTCTGGTCTCTTAAAGTGATACAAAGGTAATAGAAGGAGCACGAGTATAATCCATATAATGTTTTTATCTAGTGAGATCTACTCACAACAGTTTTTCTGTTCTTCTTCCTGAAGTGTTTTTCCCTCTGTGGCAGGAAAAGGATCCTGTGCCTTTGAACAAGAAGTTCCCTTCCACAATTTCCTTCCTGATGGTGGCTCAGTTCTATCCAGAGATTTCCAAAATCCCATCAAGCCATTTTCCAAAATCCCGTCATCAGCCCCTCATATGGACGTTTTGCACTATGACGATGACGGAAGCCACGACTAGGACATGGTCTAGGAGCAACACAAATGATGTCCCCTGGGTTTGTGAAATGAATTTACCTGTAAATGTTATAGATAAAAATATTGATAATAGGCCATACTAATCTTAATCCTGTTTTTTTTTTGGTTGAGTATCATCAATCATGAATTAATTATTTATGTATGATGACCAACCAGTATTAATAAAATCGTTTTGTCTTTTTTTCCCTCTATGAATGTGTTTCTAAAATTGGGGTCTATTGGAAAAAATTCAGTATTAATTATGAATTAATTGTTTGTGTATGATGATCAACCGGTATTAATAAAATCGTTTCGTCTTTTTTCCCTCTATGAATGCGTTTCTAAAACTGGGGTAATACTATTGAAAAAAAAATCAGTATTAATCATGAATTAATTGTTTGTGTATGATGACCAACCAGTATTAATTAAATCGTTTTGTCTTTTTTCCCTCTATGAATGTGTTTCTAAAACTGGGTGATACTATTGGAAAAAAAAAAATTAATCACGAATTAATTGTTTGTGTATGATGACCAACCAATATTAATTAAATCATTTTGTCTTTTTTTTTCCGCTATGAATGTTTTTCTAAAACTGGGGTGATATACTATTGGAAAAAAAAATTATGAAACATGTGGAGGAAGGTCTGGTTTGAAGAGGAAGAATATAGAACTGAAGAAAAATACAAGGTTATAGTGAGTGAGTTTGCTCCATTCATTTGTGTTACTCTAATGATTAGAGAAACAAGAGAGAGAATGAGCTGATTGAAGTTGGCTAACTGGTGCAAAGAATTCTAGAGAAAGCTAATGTGACACTACATTCCCCATCCCTCCAAATGAGTAATTGCAAAGTATTTATAGTATGATTGAGTAAAACGTAGACCATGTAAATCCGCAACAAGGTCAGACACGGCAGGAAGAGTAGAGATAACTGAAAGGCAGTGTTGATGATGTCTGGAAATTGATTATAGCTCATCCAAATTCTTGTATGTTCCTTCTTTATTTATGCAATATTTATTCCTAGAGGGTTTCATATTCTTATGTAAATTCTATTAATGTTGCCTATCTTCCTTTCATCGTCAGAATATGTTCTTGAATCCTCAATTCAGCATTTTATATCGTAAAAAGGCATAGCATCTACTACTAAATAAACCAAGGCTGATCTCGGAGTTGTGATTATCATATACAATCATATATGTATGTCAACGTAAAGTTGAATTTGGGAGTACAATTTTGTAGGGATACACAAACGTTGAAACAGATCACATCAATCAGTTACAGGTATATTAGCTAAACTTCCTAACTTCCCCCCCTGTGCAGCAGCCCATCTTTGTTTTTTCAATTTAACATCAACTGCAAACTCCCATACAGCACACTCTGAATTCCCAAACTTCATGTCCTATAAACCAATCCTCCAGATGCTACGCTAATCTGTTCAGCTGAACTCTTTCACCTTGACGTGCAAGTCTTTGAATTGGAGAGATGGGAGTGATTCTTTGTGGCATTGTCATACCGCCAGAAACAATGATCTCTGCACTTTCATTCATAGATCAGTAGTTGAAGAAGTAAGGGTTTAAGATAGTCAATGGGTTTAAAACACTAGGAATAGTTATATCAGTTGGCCGTTAAAAAGCCAAAGAGCCCCCCCCACCACCAACACAATGTGAACTGGGTTTGGCACAGAACATTAAACCAACACATGTGGAGTAAGAACCAGCTCTTTATATGAAATATGCTTCATAGAGCAGTAAATAAAGGGAGAATGCAATCTCATTTAACTATTTGAGTCCTAATTGTGCAACAGAACTTCTCTTCCAATCCCTAGAGGCATCACCGAATTGAAATTCGGAAATAATAATACATCTCTGCAACTTCTAGAACAGAAACCTGATATCACACTATATGTTTTTTTTCTAGCCAGTGAAATCGACACTGCTTTGAGACCGGATCAAATATCATACTACTCAGGCAGTGCTCTGGAAATAAAGTGGACAGGAGGAAAACAGTTCTGCAAAGGATTGTTTATCATGTGCAGGAAAATACAGTATTTCTCACATAAGATAACTTCTCAACAGTAAATTGGAGTTTTTAAACCATGCAGTAAACGTACCTATCCCTTCCCGAATAGACAGATTCGGTCTTATAACATCTTTGGAGTTGACCAACAATATATCACCGATGTATAGGTGATTTGTTGGCACAAAAACACTGCATAGTTCTTCATCACCATCTTCGCCCTAAGACCACAAGGAAGATGAACAAATACATCAATGTGAATAATATAAAAAATGTGTAAGCCAAGATCATCAAATTATAATGATAAAGCACAAGCACTAGCTAACAGAAGTCTTGTTCTTCCTTGTGGAAAGGGCAATAATCATGGCATGATTGATCCTATCTCAGTCAAATCAAGCAGCTTATCCTAACACAGACTCCAGCAACATTCTTACAACCTTTTATTCCCATATCTGACAATGTTTGGTAGAGGATGCTGAGATTTCATAAATATATTTGTAGAATATAGAAGATAATAGATTTTGATTGATCAAGGACTAGAAGCGAAGGTACCACAGTAATGCAATAATTTGATTCAAACATCTGTGCATAGTCCAAGAATTGTGACGATAGTGTTCTATCAATTGCATAATGTATTGTCCATTGTGATCAGTACTTGGTAGTAGCAGTAGCAATTAGGATGATTTCTTCTGATTTTAATTGTTCCAGAACTTTCTTAACACTGATGCGGCCTTTTAGTTACTTTTTAATACTAAAATTATAAGAAAGCAGTATTAATACTTCAGGGAATATAACCTCGATTTAACAGTACATTTTACCCAAAAATGATAGTGTTGATGGATAAATAAAAGAGACAGTATATTTTTAAACTACCTACTATACCTGAAGGACAACTGATGAAGTGATAAAGCCGAATGCATATTCACCGACACGTGGGTGACGTATAATTGCCACTTCTTTAAATGCAGTAGTATTTTGATCTGTAAAGGACAAGTTATCCAATCAGTAATTGTAAATACAATATAACCCTACAGAGAGAAGGTGAAGACTTGTTAAATTATAATGTGTTAGACCACTGATCCAAGTTTTATGTGCATATTCGAGTCCATGATGCTAGTGCTGAAGTAAGTTACAGAATGTTTCTACATTGCAAACATTATAGACCATGTACTTTCCTGCGGGCAAGAATATAAAACTGGACATGTCCCCAACTTCACTGTAGGGGTGGCAGGTGAAGTAAATAAATCCATTAGGGCATAGGTCAGGGTATATTAGCTTACGCTACATATAGTTTTCCACGTGCAAGGAAACATAAATCTGCATTTCCAATTTCCCTTGCAACTATATACAAATGAGAGCACTCAAAGTCTATCCTTACCCGGAGAAATTGCAGAACTAATTTGCTTTGAGGCAGAATACAGATGCTTAACAAATGGCATTCGCTTTATAAACCACTCTCCTATCCAGAAAACTGTAGCACCCAACCATGATGAAACAAATACACCAACAAGGAACACAAAGAGCAATGATGTAACAAATCCAAGTCCTGCATCAAAACAAATGATGAATTAACAAGC
>JAYMSP010002036.1:0-26755 GCA_036897095.1 Plantago elongata | reverse complement strand
AACAAAGTGTTTGATTAAGCAATGTTGATTTGTACAAGATATTCATAAAGACAATATTTTTGTTTTACATACCTCCACAAGGGAAGGCTCAGAAGCAATTTCTTTCGAAGGCTTTTCAACCTCTGGAATCTCTTGAGCTTGTGATGTTTCCATCACTTCAACAGCTTTCTCATTTGGAGCATCTATAGAGGAATTTATGAAGTTAGAAATACAAGAATTCTGACTAAGTACAAAATTATTTCTTTTTAGAGACAA
Organism: Plantago elongata; assembly: GCA_036897095.1. Lineage (NCBI taxonomy): Eukaryota > Viridiplantae > Streptophyta > Magnoliopsida > Lamiales > Plantaginaceae > Plantago > Plantago elongata. The sequence goes on along the minus strand of JAYMSP010002036.1, from coordinate 26,500 downwards.
TTGACTACCTGCTGCACATGCTCATTTTCTTGTATTGTAGAGGTTGAAGGAACCTATTCTTCATTCAGAGGGGTGGGTACAATGTCTTTCCCTGCTCTGTTGTCTCCATGATAGCCTGTAACAAAGGAAGTTTATGAGTAACTAGCTTAACATTTATTCAAATGTTTTACAAGTTAGATATAGACAACTCTTGTTACATGTGTATCTTCAGGCACTGTGGCTTCCATTTCATGGCTTGAAGTTTCTGGTACTTTGGACCTTTCCTCTACTTGAACATTCTGAGTTCCCATCTCAGATGTTTGAGGAACCTGCTTGGGTGCAGGAATTTCTTCAGCAATCAAGTCTGCTGGCAACTTGAATTTGGAAGCAATGTTAGAATCTTCTATCATTTTGTCATCCACCACCAAGCCTTCATCTGCCTGTTGGGGTGTGACATCTTCGACTATCCTCTATGGGATTGCATCTTCTGCAACCTTAGCTTTCTGAGGTAGTGAAGCTGAGCTAGAGGCTCCACCATGAGTCTCTATCTTGATCTTTTAAGTGCCATTTGTAATGGTAGATCATCTTCAAAATCCACATCGAAGTCTGGGACAGACTCGTCGATCTGGTTGAGCTCGTTCACGGACAACTCTGGCAGATTGCCAATGCTCAAGGATCTCTTTTTTGAGCTGGAGTCCTTCTGAACTGGAAGGGGACTATGGGCTTCAACATCTTGTGTTGCCCTTTCTAGTCGAGGAGTGTCATCTATGAAAATCTGAGTCCCCTTCCTTGACCATGTTTGTTGGTCCTTGGTTTCTTTGTAATATGGACCTCAACATGTATCTCTCCGGATACTCCTTCTTCCTGAGCAACCAACTCATCTTTGGCAACCTTTTTCAAGGCTTCCTCATGAGCATGCCGGTACATTGTGTTGGTCACTGGGATGTGCAAGTGCTTTCTGAGAGAAATTCCACATTTCTCCAAAATGTAACAAACTTTTAGACCATAGTGCATATTCGACTTGGTATCGGCACGACCTTTAACAATCTTGGGCTCAAATTCATTGACCCGGTTGACGAACTTCATGAAGAGATACTTACCCTAATTAAAGAGGTTATCTTTGTCATTTAGCTCTTTCCGGAGAATGGCCATTATCATCCATCTCTCCAGACTTATCTGGTCAATTCCACCTTTGTTCCCATCCAAACACCTGTGGAGGATGCTGGCAAGCACATTACAGTGCTCATAAAGGTGTCTTGTTCTGATGTCTCCCAAAATGAAAGAAGAGGGGCAGTCCTCAATCTTGTCATTTGATGCTTCTTCATACATCACTCTGACTGCAGTGTTCAAAGTCTTGTCTTTTGTGTTGATCTCCCATATCGTCCCACGATTTCTGAGACGAAATATTTTACAATAGGCATCACAATCAAGATATATTTCTACACCTTGAACCTTAGATTTAATGAACGTTTTGTTCAATGTTGTTCACAATCTTGGTGTAGACTTGGAAAGAGTTGTAAAACTCTAAGATATCAACTGGAGATAGTCCAGTAGGGGTGACTCAGAGGTATTTCTTGATGTGTGCCTTGGATAGCATCTTCACAACAAGATTCATGTCTGGAGTGGAAGAGATAGCCACACTCAAGTATTTCTCCACCATGTATCCCCTGGGTTGAAATTACCTAACAAGCGTTTGTTCAACACTTGCAAAACCTTTTCTCCTTGCTTTTCAGTCGAAGAAGCGGTTGCAGCTGAGTTCTTAGATGAGGTCTTTCTGGATGCCATCTCTTATATAGAGTTTCTGGTTAGGATTAAAGAAGAAGTGCTTGAATTCGAGAGAATGTTAGTTTATCTTTTCAGAAAACTAAGAAGAACTCAGAAGATTAGCAAAAGAATTTGCAAAAAACTTAGAGAGTTTTTGCTACTTTGATGCAAGTTAAAATTTCAGATTTGGTAAAAGTATTTGTCTCTTACTAGAATCGTTTATATATAGCAAGATAAAATTACATAGATACAACATATGTATAGAATTTCGAATATGTATCTATGTACATTGCATCGGCGTGGTATATGTTTCTACTTTGCAGTAAATGCGAAGTGGGCCATGACTGTTTTCGCAGCAGGCATTACTTGTCGAGATTTAATCTCACCCGTTGAGATCAAAGGATTATTCATCAAGGGCTCTTGTTCAATATCTTGCAATGATTTCAATCAACAAATGTTCCCATGTCCACTTAATAAATTTTGACAATATATATCCATAAGTCACTATTAGTGTGTAAGACTAGAAACCTTTGGTCTTATCATTTCAGAGAGCAAGCCTTGTTTAATATTACTTATCATATAAATGGTAAAAACACAAAACCCTAGACATGTTTTACTCTCAGAAATATGTGCAATGTTGGACTATTAGTTCTCACATACTTCATGATCACATAAATGGTTTTCTGAATTCCTGTTCAGAAATTACCACTGGCTATAGTATTTGAGTTCTAGTATTATATACATATGGACTATATACCAACCTGTCTTTCTAGACTTACCTTTCTAGAAGATTTAGGCTTACAAGAATAACATACAAGAATATATCAAATGAATACATCAGCAAAAATACAGAAGACAATACAAAAGGAAAATAGAACAACATGAGAGTCCATGCTCCAAGTAACATTCTAAGTCCTATGTCTTCAAATCTTCAGTCTTCAAAACACTTAGGTCATCAACAACCTTAAGCTCTTTAGTTAGTCTTTCTGGATTAGTTTATGAATCTTTTATCTATGTGCTCTCTCTTGTCAATGATGTTGAGGTAAAAGTCCCAACCCTCGGGTATAACGAAAAGCTTAAGAAATTCATTAAGTCCAATCAGTAGGATCCAATGCAAAGGTCAACTTCCTCTTCGAGCCCCCAAATGCAAGCCCTGCACAAGTGACTAGAGATGGGGGGGGGGGGGGGGGGTTTAGAACTTTCATATCCGGTTTGCCAAAGATCAAGCCGGACTAGAGACTTTACTTGAGAGTGATTATGAGTCGACTCTATATAATGATGAAGGTCTAATGTATATGGTAAAATGAGAAGATCAAGTGAACTTTTTGATTTACCTTTGAAACTGTGCACTATTTATAGAGATTATTCCCCATTTAGGGTAGACCCATTGTATTGTGCCAAGTGTAAGGTTAAGATTAAACCAACAAAGTTTAATTAAGCCCATGGACCAAAGTATAGTCATAACCCATCTTTCAATTGGGCCTCAAGGTTAGATTAGTCATTTTGTAGGACCTTTGAGGTCATTCTCGTCCTCCTGTCCGGAACCATATCCGAGGGTAATGTTCCGGATCAGGACATCCGGAACAGGTTATGCCCTCTCTGATTGACTTGATATGGTCTGCTTCACTTGGTTTCTCTTTAGGTCCGGATATATAGGCTCATACGTGTTGGATGTTCAGGCTTGCTTCCGTTCAGATATAACACTTTGGTCCGATATCCTTATCTTGTCACGGTATTCTTATATATTTTGGCCAACTTTGACCCCGGACGGTCTTTGACTCGGGGTCTTATGGTCGGATCCCTTGAGACCTTGGCCATGTAATACCGGGATGTCTTAGGATCCATTCGTGAGAAATCCAAATAATAGATTGGACATATTATCGTATCAACATATGTCCCCCTGGTTTCCAAGTATTTTAGTAGAAGATAGTTGTGGAACTATAGAAGACAAAGTCTTTTCCTTGTTCAATCAGTTCCATGAGAAAAAATAAATCCGGGTATATGGTTCTTGAAATTCTTTTGAGAGTATCTCTCTCAGCCACCGCCCTTTTTACTTACTGTCCAAAGTAGGATACTTCGGACTGTAATTTTGAAAAAAGCAGTATTTGCTTTTGCTTTTGAGAGACCCTCTCGAACGTCCGAACTAATGAATATCCGAAGTGATATTTTGCCACTCGGATGTTGAGACATTCGAAGTGATATGGTAGTGGAGGCACATCTGAAGTGACGATTGGGCAGAACAATTGTGTCTTTTTGATGGATTTGGATAGGTGAATAACATTAAATACTTGTGTTGCACAAATTGACCCCCTATAAATAGGGCAAGGTCATTTTCATTTTTCACCAGTGTGCCAAGAAAGGAAATAAATCATCCGAACTGAAAAGATTGACAGAGGTAAGCTTTGACTTCGGAATGTAAATCCAGATCTTCTTCTATCCGGAATTAAAACGTATTCGGAACTAACTGAAGATTTTTGGGTTTTCTATGCAGGATGTCGAAGAACGCTTCAGTGCCATCCCGTTGGGCACATTATCAAAACGAGTATGATGCACCTGCTCCGGCTCCTATTCCAGCTCCAGCTCTAGCTCTGGCTCCAGGCCAGTCCGCCATATTCCCGGGGTACAAGGGATGGGGGGACTTAATTAATTGTGAATGCGGGGTTTGTCATGCTCCGATATACCTGGGGAGTGGCACTTTGGAGGATCCGGTCATCTTGGATCCGACCGGAATACCCCCACGATGTCCCTTAGCTGCCATGCGGGAGAAAGAGGAGATTACCCAACTGGCAAACATTGAGCGATTTCAGAGGTTTAAGCGGAACGAGAGAGAGGAGTGGAGATGGGCACATGCCCGGAAACAAGCTGTAGTGGGTCCGGTTAACAGTGTGGAGACTCATGACTTAAGCACCAATGCTCCGGCTGTGTCAAGGTGGGGTATGCCCCGTTAAAGAATCTTGTAAGAAAATTTTTGCCATCTTGTGACCTCGGACAATTACTCTCGACTTTTGTAATTATAACCTTTTATGTTATTCGTCGTGATCTCGGGTAGTTATAATGGATATATGTGTTGATCCTTCGTATATCAAATTTTGTAATTTCGGATGGTAGTCAATGTTTTTCCTTCGGATATAACTTGTGTTGTTTTGATCTGGGAAAATCCCATATTGTCAATTATGCACTCAGGTATGAATTGACAATCTGAGAACCAGACATTGTATCTAGGTTCTGATATCCCTAACGGTTGATCTTTAGTAAAAAATGTCCTGGAACTAACTAAGCTTGGTATACTTCGGATACTGTTCAATCTGCTCCTAAGATCCGAACTGTTATTATCCCGACCAAAATTGGTGACTTCGATTTGTAGTAAATAAGTTTTGGGTAGGATAAACAAAATTTTCAAGTCTCAACCGACAAACTTAATATATCCTAGGCAATCCATATCCGAAGGTAACGTGCATGTTAGGGTTACCAAACGTCGTCAAATACTTCGATGTCCGAATATGTCTTTTCAACTTCCCTAATAATCTCAATCGTTCGATTAAAACTAGTGAGCGGTTAGATCGTGGGCCTGAACTTCGAGACGGTTGAATTTTCCAAATTATCCTCCTCTATATCTAGGGTCGACGTCATTGTCAGTACTAACATTATTCAAGAGAGTGGAATTCTGCGAAATTGAGCATCCGAAGCAATCTGCCCAACACATCCAAAGTTACAGCTGCCTTCAATCTAATCCCTGTACTAACTCAAGTAAGTATCCAAAATTTCTTGTACTATAAATCAAATCCACATGCTTTAGACTTTTGTTGTCTTGCTATATGAATATGTTTGCCATGTATATAAGTTTCATTGAATCGAACCTCAAAAGAAGAGCCAAAGTATCTGCAAGTCTGGAACACGAGTAGTCGAAAAGAAAACCCTTGAAATTTGTCCTTATATTGCTTTCCTAGGTTGATTTGAACCGCTTAGACTTATAGTTCCCTACCTTCCTTCCTTAGGATGTTTGATAGTGATAGTCAGAATGCACTTGAAGGCCAAGGTTACGGATCCGAGCCCATATCAGGTTCGGGTTCCAGTTAGGGTTCCATAAATTTGAAAGAAAGAGCTGATGTTGAAGTTATAGGTGTTGTCAGAGAGCAAGAACAAGTGCCGGTAGAAATAGGCACGGATACGGAGGTAAGTAGCCCTTCATTTTTCCTTGTAGTTCCTGGTTCCAGATATTTGAATCATTAGGATTATTCGAGTTCCTCTGATTCCCAGGCAATGGTGGCCCATGCGACTTCAACCCGAGAAGTTGGTACCACCTCAGGGTCAGACGGTGGTGGTCTTCTGCCAAAGGTCGGTCTCCTATGCCGTAGTTTGGGTTATCATACTCATATACATCCTTACAAATTATCCTTTATCCAAGATCCTCAAGAACCCTTGGTAGAAATGGTGGAGGACACGACTGATGAATCTCTGGATGTTGTTGCCTTTGAGGCTGGCATAGAGGATATGGTCAGAGTAGTGAGCCATGTCTGAGCTATTCAGGTTTTGAGCTCGAATGATGAGGAAGCAGATGTTGCCGAAGTGCCTCTTGTTACTATTCCGAAGGAAGAGGAGGAAGAAGAGGATGATGAAGAAGATAATGCTGAAAAAGTTAAGTGTGCAAAGGCAGGAAAGGAGTCTGAGGAGGACGATGGCCAGGTTGGTAGTTCTATCGGGACCTCGGGTGATTGAGTCTATGAGATCAAATACCCGAGGAGTAGAGAGGATGTAGACCATCCGAACATCCACGGGGCACTAAACACGGATGACACCTTTCCATCAAGAGCCAGTGAGTTAACCTCCGAAAGGTTGAAAGAGTTCCAGGCTAAATGCGAGATTCCAAAATCTTTTGAGTTAATTGATCCAGATCCAAAAAATGCTTTCTACAATCCTCCTGAAGGGTGTATGGTGGTCTATGAAGTCTCGCTTCACTGCGGATGGAGACTTCCCGTTGCTCCACAATTTCTGCAAATCTTTAATGATCTTGATTTGAGCCCGCACTAGATCAGTCCGAACTCTCTTGGCAACCTAATGTACTTCGGCGTTTTGTGCAAACATCTCGTGATCACTCTGACCATGATAAACTTCTGAATGTTGTTCGAGATCAAGGCCAGCGAGTCCCATTCAAACTTCTACTTGTTCATTGTTCGGGTCGGATACACATTTATTGAGGATTCGATCTCTTCACTCGGAGTTGAGTGGTGGAGAAAGTATTTCTTCGCCCGTCCGACTCTGAGGAAAGGCCTACCCGAGTCCATTCGGGAAAAGTGGGTCTTTTCGAGTAGATTTTTCAGCAGATATAATAACCCTTTAACCGGACGCCGGCTCGGAACATGCATAGGTGGATGCAGAGTCTCCGGAAGAAGAACCTGACACCAAAGTATTTCTTCCGAGGGTTGATTTGCAAACCACTACCGTACTTGGCCGGATTGGCCGAAGAGTGTTATTGTAGCAAAAATGGATTTGGTTAGTTATAGGGTCGGATGTAATATTATCCGAAGCTTGATTGCTTGTTTCTTATAACCCAGCTTGTTTCCAAAATATATGCAAGTGTTCTTACTCCGGATGTATTTTCTTTCGAAACTAACAAAACATTCTTCTTGTAGAGTTTTGGTTCGAGTACATCATGTTGACATTGCTGGAGCTGAAGAGGAAACAAAAGGATGACCCAGAATAAAAAATTGAGGACCAGCTCCAGTCCCGGACCATCAAGGTATCGACTACCCTTCCAATGGAAGAGCCCATCAACGCTACCACTTATCGATATCAAGACCTTCGACTTATTCTCCAGGGTCGGGAGCAAATAAAAATGGCCACCCCGAAGCAAGGAAATACTATGGCTGGTAAGGCTGTTGATGCTGCCAAAAGGCCTCCTAAGCCTAATGGGTCCTGAACGGCCAAACCATCCGGATCTTCAGGCACAAAGGCAACATCCGGGACCAAGAGGCCCTCGGAGGGTTCACTTCCGGCCGCCAAGAAAGGCAAGGACAAGGCTGTTGAGGTTCCAAATTCGGATGCAAATCTAGAGGTTGAAGTGAATCGCCTGGTTGCAATAAGAGAAGTTGAGAGGATAGCCGAACTGGTTGATGCACACTGGAATGTATAACATCTATACTGTCACAACTTTGATTATCTATTGTTGGTTGATTATGATATTTATCCTCTTGGATCTATCTTGATGCAGTTGACTGTTGTTGTCCGTGCCTGCATGGATGTTGTTGGAGAGAGAGCCGAGATTGATCTTCAGCTCTCGAAACCAGAGGCTAGAGTGAAGGAGATGGAGGAGAAATTCAAAGTTTAAGCAAAAATACTTGAACATTTCCTCGGAAATCAAGAAATTCATCACCAATCGTAATGCTTTGGCTCAAGACCTGGAGGAGGTTCAGACTAATTACAAGGTGCTTCAGACTGGGCTGTCCAAGTTGCTGGAGTTTACCCGAAGCTTCATGGACAAAATGCTTAACAATTCTCTAGATGACTCGGACTGAAGCTGTTTGGGACTTTCTTGCCTCTCTCTCATGCAAGTTCCATCTTCAGAGTATGTGTGTTGATGTCCGAAGGGAGGGGTTCAAAACTACCCTAGGCCAGCTGAATTAAGGGATTGATTCCGGAAGGTTTCAATCCGAAGATTGAGGGCTTTAGTGCTTACAAAAACTCGGATGAGTCTTGGTTCACTAGGGAGGTTCTGGATGACTTGGAGCTAATGAAGGACGAGTTCATAGAACTTGTGGTCCCGAAGACACAAGAGTTGAAGTATAACCATGGGGGTCCCTTCATGTCGGCCTTTGTAGCCGAAGATTTGTTGAAGCACGTCCTTGTTCCCCTCGAGACCTATCAGGAGCACAACCAGAACTGGATGACAATCCTCGACCCTGTCATTGGGCATCCGGATATGGACCTGGTGGAAGACTGTACGTGGTACATTGAGGAGATGAGGAAGAAGCACTAGGCGGCCAAGGCATCCAAGAAAGCAGCTGGAGAAGGAACTTCCGAGGCCCCGGAAAACTTAAGGCGGAGTATGCTACGTGAAGAAATGTATGGTCTTCGGACCTTGAAACAATTTTTATTTCCCGGTCTCTTATTTTTCTCCGAATATTTCTACTTTAAATTTGTTCCAGATAACATTTGATGCTGGTATGGCTTCGGCTCCTCCAGATTGATTTGTTGACTTTAGTTTGAATACTATATTTATCTGCCGACTCTTGTTTGCTCGGATAGGTACTATTGTTTATTCAGATAAACACTCTCCTATGCAATTTGTAGTATTTCTATCCAAGCGTGTTTGATTTGGATGTTGATTGATGCATGTATTCGCTGTTAATTACTTGCCTCTTTTTCTTATCGACTTTACTTGGTTTGGACAAGATCACATCCGGGATAATGTATCTGAGGTAAAATGAGTTAATCGAAGTAAAGAGATCAATTCTGAAAAAGATAGCCGTTCTATATATTTTAAGTAAATACAATTACAAATGGTGGGTCAAAAAGACCTTTAGAACAACCGTGGAAAAAACAAAAATGATCATCAACATCCTAAGCATTAAACTTTTACAAATTTCTTACATTCCATGTTCCTTTGAGAACTCTTTCTTCAAAATCCTCTAGCTCATAGCTTCCATTGTGTCTGACCCCAATGATATTATAGGGGCCTTCCTAGTTAGGTTTGAGCTTTTCAACATGGCTAAAGATGTCCGCCCTTCTCAAGACCAAGTCTCCAATTTGGAGATTCTTGTTGTAGACATTCTTGTTGTAGGCATGGGCAATGGATGTTTGATATCTCAGGATGTGGGCCAAAGAAGAATTCCTCTTGTCTTTCAAGAGGTTGAGATCATAGATCTAGGCTGCTCCATTCTCCTCGGATTAATATTGTTGAATCCTTTGACTTTCTACTATGACCTCCGAGGGGATAACCGCCTCGGATCCATAAGCCAACAAGAATGGAGTCTCATGAGTTGCAATCTTCGGAGTGGTTCAATGTGCCCAGAGTACACCATCTAAGTCTTCAACCCATCTTCCTTGGAAAGTAATGAGTCTCTTTTCTAGGATCTTGATGATGGTCCGGTTGGTGGATTCAACCTGAAAATTGGCCTGGGGGTATCCAACTGAGGTGAAACGTTGCTCGATCTTTAGGGACTTTCACCATTCTTTGAGCTTAGTTCCCGGAAACTGGCTCCGTTTTCTGCAACAAATGATTTTTTTCCAGATGAAGGTCCGGACCCAGGCTTCCGTTATGGTTGCCACTGCCTCGACTTCGACCCACTTCGTGAAGTATTCCACGACCACAGTCAAATTGAGCCCCCCGATGAAAGGGTCCTACAATATCAATGCCCCATTGATCAAACATACAAGAGATGACTGACAGAATTATCAAGTTATTGGGTCTATGAGGAATGTTGGCATAATAGTGACAATCACTGCAGGTTTGGGAGAAGTTTGCCGTATCAATTGTAGGCTAGTAGAACCCCTGCTGGATAATCTTTTGAGCCAAGGTTCTGCCTCCGGAATGGCTGCCGCAACTTCCACTATGCACCTCTTCCAAAACTGTTCGAGCTTCTTGTGGTCCGAGACAGTGCAGGTGGGTTCCGCTGAAGGACATTTTTTATAGGTCGCCTTCAAGTAGGAAGTACCGGGATGCTCTACATTGAACTCTTCGGGCCTCTGCAGGATCCGATGGTAGGACATCATTCCAGAGATAGGCTAAAATTTCAGTCATCCAAATTCATTCTGAGTCTAAGTGATACACTAGGAGTCCATGTCCTTGAAGAGATGAAGTCCGGAGGGTCAAAAAGATGATGCTCCTTGTATCTAAGGCTCCGTATGCTGAGGAAAACTTGGCAAGGGAATCCACCTTCTCGTTACATGATCTATCAAATCTCTCAAGAGAAAACTCCTCGAAGTTTGATACTTCTTCTTTGAGCTTTTCCACGTACAAGACCATGTTCGGACCTTTTGTGGTAAAGGCCCCAGAATATTGAGACTCAACTAGTTGGGAGCCAGTATATGTTCGAATTCTCTTCACCTGCAATGATGTTGCCATCCAAAGGCCCACTAGGAGATCCTCATACTCAGCCTCGTTATTGGTCACCCGAAAGTCCAGGGTAATGGCATAATCAACTTGGACACCTTCGGGACTAAGGAAATGGATACTTATGCCTCCGAGCCTTCCATTGGATGATCCATCCACTTGCAAGATCCATGGCGAGATCCGTTTCTCATTGTTTACTTCGGGTGTCACCCTTACTTCCTGCATCTAAACATCCTTAGAAACTTCTTCGGAAGGAACGATTTTCATATTTGTGTTCGAGTCTTCCAAGATAAACATCCATTGATTCCCGAAGAGACCATTCTCTTGATATTGCTCCTCTTCTTCAATTGCAAATGAGTCAGATAGCGGTGCCTCGGGCAAAACTTCCGGACCACTATAATTAGACCTGTGGACTATAGATCATCGACATCTTCCTTAGGAAAATCAACTATCACCTATGCCAGGACTTGGGCTTTCTTGGCTGACGGAGCCTGACAGGAGATATCGTACTCACTAAACTCAATTGCCCATTTTGACAGTCTCTTGGATTGTTCGGGCCTTCCCATCACTTTCTTAAGTGGCTCGTTAGTCAAGACAATAATTTGATGGGTCTTGAAGTAAGGCTTAAGCCTCTGAGCTGGGTTGACTAGTGCACATGCCATCTTCTCAATGTGAAGGTACCTTAGTTCGGGTCCAGCAAGAGCTTTACTTGGGTAATAGATAGAAATTTATCATTCCCTTGTATCCAAACGAACACTGACCTCATAGCCTCGTTTGTCACATCAAGGTATGAGTGAAGAGGCTCTCCCTCGATTGGTTTGGATAAGAGTGGAGGTGAAAGTAAATAAGTCTTCAGGCTTTCAAACGTTTCCTCACACTCCTTTGTCCATTCGAATTTATCCCCTTTTCTCAGTATATTGAACAATGGTAAGTTCTTCCGAGCTGACCTTGATATGATTCTGCTAAGGGATAAAACCCTTCAGATGAGTTGCTGCCCTTCATTGAGATTTTTAGGTTGAGGATTGCCCTAATTTTCTCCAGATTAGCACTAATCCCTATCTCTGTGACCATATATATGAGGAACTTACCTCCCTTGACATCGAAGGTACACTTCTCTGGATTCAAGCTCATTCCATACTTCCTCATAGTGGATAAGCAATTCTCCAAATGATCAATGTGATGCTCTTCGGTTTTACTTTTATCCAACATATCATCAACATAAACCTCCATGGTCTTTTGGAGCTCTTCTTTTAACATCTTATTCACAAGTCTTTGATATGTTGCTCTGACATTCTTGAGTCCGAATGGCATTACCTTGAAGCAATAGACTCCTCCTGCCGCAAAGAAGGCTATTTTCGGGACATTCTCTTGTGCAATGCGAATCTGATAGAAAACTTGGTATGCATCCATGAAGCTTAGTAGAGCACATTCGGCTGTAGAGTCTACCAACTAATCAATCTGAGGTAAAGGGTACGGATCCTACGTACATAATTTGTTAAGCCGAGTAAAGTCATTGCACATCCGCCACTTACTTGGAGATTTTTCTACTAAGAAAATATTGCACACCCAATCCGAATATCTGAATTCTTCAATGTCTCTGGCTTTCAGTAGCCTATCCACTTCCGCAGCAATGATGGCGTCTTCAATCGGACCAAAATCCTTTCTCTTCTGTCGGATATGCTTAACCGTGGGATCCATGTTTAGACGGTGAACAGCTACCCTCGGGTCAATCCCTCTGAGATCATCCGTACTCCAAGGAAAGATATCCGAATTCTTCCTGAGATAAGCTACTAATTTCAGTTCCACCTCTAAATTCATTTCAGTCCCGATTCTAGTCTTTTTGTCTGGATTTCCCTCAATGATTTGGATTTCTTTGAGGGTCTCTCGTGTGGCTCGATCCGGACAGACTTAGAAAACTTGTGGTCCAGGGCCCCTATCCTGATCTCAGTTTTCGAAGGTTGTGGTGGATTCGAAATCTTAGAAATTGCAAGTACCAGGTTGGCAGCTATGTTCATAGACAATAGTAACATACCCAAGCTTCCCGTCTATTGTCCAATTCCTCTCCGACTCCATAAGGAGTGGGGAAATTGACTCGGTTGTGTAGCGGGCAAGAAATAGCTCGGAATTGATTGAAGCCAAAACGTCCGAAGATATGTTAGAGTTGAATGTCTTATCAACTACTAAGAACAATATTGTCTGTGTTACTCTCCTCTGAGAAGTTCCCATTGATAATTGAAACTTGATGGTTCTGATGGGTGTGAGAATTACTTCGCTGAATTTGGCCAACGAGGTGTTTACCCTACAAACTCGATATCTCCCAAGTTCATCTGTTCAATGGTTCATTTGGAGATGATATCCGAGGAACTTTATGTGTCCATTAAAACCTTGTTGACTTTGTAAGTGGCAATGACAAGTGAAACTACCAAGGAAACATTGGGGGGTCGGGTATCCCCTCCTCCGGGTGTTGGGGGTGGTATTTCACTATCGTCAAAGGAGATGACATTGGATCCCCTCGGAGGCAATGGAATCCGAACTAAGTCACCGTTTCTTATGTCTTGGATAGTTCTCTCCCTAGCATTTCGGCTATCTCCTCCACTAGGTCCTCCGGCTATTGCATTAATGACCCCCACTATAAGGCAGGTTCTCATAGTCTCTATCCTCCGGATGGTCATCATATCTTCTTGCTTCCATAGGTGGAGTGTTCTTTGGAGGAGGTGGGAGTGGCATGGATTTGGACCCTTCAGTTGCCAACTACGAATCAATGTCTCAATCTCAGTTTTGAGCTGGATGCACTTCTCGGTCGGATGCCCAGTTTGTTTGTGAAAATCACAATATGCCTTTGCTTCCTTTCCCTTTTGGTTATTAAAGAAGGGTCTAGGCCACTGTATATCAAGGTTCTTCTCAACCATTATCGCCAAGATTTCATCCCCAGACGATTTAACCGAGTGTACTCAACATATCTCCTGGGTGGAGTACGCTCTCTTCAGGGCTATTGCTTCCCTCGGATGTCTTACTTGAGTCGGATTTCCAAGCTTTAAGAGCTTCTTACCGGATGGGATCCTTTGCTTTCTTCCGAACGGCTCTAATGAGGACATTCCTTCTGAACTTCACTCCATATAAGACATTATCACAAATGTCTTCCAATTGTTTCTCATTCATGATCTCTTCTTCAGAGAGTTTCTTTCGGAGGTCATGGTTACTAGTATTGGCATACAGGTGACGGACCCGTTCATTGATGTTATGTGCCTCTACTTGTCGAACCTCAGAATTGAACCTATCTAGGAAGGTCCAGAGGTCCTCACTGATCTTTTCCTTCTCTTAGACTTTTGGAATCTTTTCAAGAACAATGTGGATACATCATCAAAGATTTTATGGATCCGGATGGTAAGCTAGTCCACAAGTCCATAGCCTCTCCAAAGAGAGTGGTGGAGAAATTAAGTGCCTTAATGTTGTCATTCAACCCATTGATATCCATCTTGGACTCGTACCGAGTAAGATCGGTTGCAGGGCAGCTATCCGCATAGTAGCGCTCAAGATTCGGAATAGTCCATTCCAGGGGCTTCTTTTCCCTTCGAATGGCAGTACTAAACAGATTTGGGACTCTTGATACTACCTTTTCATGCGCATTCACCATCTTGCTAAGCTTATCAATCTCAGTTTCCAGTGCTTTCTGTTCGGGTGTTAAACTTTCTCCTGTCCTCGGATATACTACAGTTCCGGGCACTTGCTCTGGTCGGATCTCAATCACACTTTCTCCTACTTGATCATCAACTATCCTCGGATTTGAATTTATCCGATCTACCCTGGCTGGTTCGGCTCTTGCCCTTACGGGACTCCTTTCGTCCTGGCAACGGGAGTTTGACTTTTATTGATCACATGACAAAGGTCATTGTCACGGATAACTTCTCTAATCCTCTCCCTCACAGGTCGCCTCTCGAGTCTTGACTACACAGGCTCGACTAGCCCTGGAGCAGGTTGTGAAGGTGTTGGTTGGACATTGTTTGATCATAAACATCCTTGGATAACATTGAGCAACAACCCGAATTGATTACCATTCATCCCGAACTCAAAGGGAGAAATGACAGTTCCATTCGGCAGAGTGAAGTTTCTCCCTACAGGTGGCACTTGCGCTCCTGGCGGAGGAGGCTGTTGAGTTAGAGGAACTTGATCTCCCGTGGTGATATCCGGAGGTGCCTCTTGGGAAGAAGCACTAGCAGTATGCCCATTACTGGGTCGGGTCCTCTCGATTTGAGTAGTACTCTGAACTACTGTGGTTTTCCTAGTTGGGGGTCTACCTCGGGGTCGCCTTACAGGGGTACGGGCCGGAGGAGAAGCAATCCGAGCTGATCTTCTTGGTCGTGCCATTTCTTAGGAACGAAATAATTAGCTGGCTTTTCGTTCAGATCCCCACATACGGCGCCAATTATATTGAGGTAAAAACCCCAACCCTCGGGTATAATGTAAAGCCTAAGAAATTCACTAAGTCCAATCGGTTAGGATCCAATGCAAAGCTTAACTTCCTCTTCGAGCACCCAAATGCCTAGGATGTAGTCCTGCACAAGTGACTAAAGGGGGGGGGGGGGCTTAGAACCTTAATATCCGGCTTGTCAAGGATCAAGCCAGACTAGAGACTTTACTCGAGAGTGAATATGAGTCGACTCTGTATAATGATGAAGGACTAAAGTGTATGGTAAAATGAGAAAATCAAGTGAACTTGTTGATTTACCTTGGGAAGTGTGTCTATTTATAGAGATTATTCCCCATTTAGGGGTAGACCCCTTGGATTGTGCCAAGAGTAAGGCTAAGATTAAGCCAACAAAGTTTAATTGAGCCCATATATGGACCATAGTATAATCATAACACATCTCCCAATTGGACCTCAAGGTTAGATTAGTCATTTTGAAGGACCGTTGAGGGCAATCTTGTCCTCCTGTCTGCGAGAGGAATGTTCAGATCAAGACATCCAGAACTGGTTATGCCCTCTCCTATTGACTTGCTATGGTCTGCTTCACTTGGTTTCTCTTTAGGTCCGAATATAAAAGCTCATGCGTGTTGGATGTCTGGACTTGCTTCATTTCGGATATAACACTTTGGTCCGGATATCCTTATCTTGTCACGGTATTCTTATATATTTTTGCTAGGTTCAACCATGGATGGTCTTTGACTCGGGGCCTTATGGCCGGATCCCTTGAGAACTTGGCCATGTAATATCGTGATGTCTTAGGATCCATTCGTGAGACATCCATATAACGGATTGGACATATTACCGTATCAACAAATGACATAGTCAAGGAGATAGGTTCTTATAGCCATTTCAGTCTCTCTAGCAACCTGTAGTTTTCCTTCTGATCCAAATTGGGATTCTTCTCATGGAACTGTCTAATCCAGTAGACTCTTCCCCATTTTCAGGCATGCTCAATCTTGGCCTCAATGAGTTTGAAGGGCTTGTAGATGACTCTCAAGTAATTCATGTCATCATCAAAATCTTCCTTAGTCATGTAAAATGATTCATGTACATGTTCCCAACTGTTTTGGAACCTTGTGAACACCATCAGGTTTGACGTAAGGAACTTCTTCCTTCAAATCCTTTCCCATGGCATCTCTTCTGATTTTCACTTCAAAATCAAGCCATGTTTTCACATGAGCAGGATTTATCAGATGAGGTCTTATAACTCTCCGTGCCATCAGTTGATTGAAAATAGGATCAGGAAATTTCCTATTCAGCAGTAAGTGTTGGAGAACCAGAATCCAGTATTCATTGAGTTGTCTTATGCATTGATATGCAGACTATCTATCATGAGTCTTTGTGTACTCAATTAATGCATCATCAGGTCTAGGAGGTAGATCTTCAGTGTTTGATCTCCCAAACCTTGCATTTCTTCTTTATCTTCTATTCATTCTGGGATTCTCCCTGGATGTGTTCTTTGTGGGGGTTTGACTTGAAGAACCACCTTGGACAGATTTGGTATGTCCAGATGGTGTTCTGGCAGCAATGGGTCTTGCAGATATTGGTTTAGATACTTCTTCAATCCTCCTTCTCTTTATGTGGAGAGGATGCTCATCCTGATCAGTATCATCATCATCCAGATTGTTGAGTCCTTGATCAAGTTGTGAGCAAGTATTTTCATTATCAATTCTTTTAATCTCACCTTCTTCTTCTTCTTCTTCAGAAGGTTTATCTTATATCCTTGGGGACTTAGTTCCCTTTGGATCTTCTCTAGCAGCTTTGGATCTAGTCAATGGTGGTGGTGGTGGTGGTGGTAGACATGAAGAGGAGAGAGGTTCTTTGTTGGTTAGAGGTTTTTCTACAGGCTACTTCCTCTTGCATGTTTCTCTCCTTGATCCTTCCCCCTTATTCATTGATGGCTAACTCAAACTAACATATGCATCAACAAGTGAGTCAAAATGTTTGCTCAGCACATTGTGGCTCTCCACCAGTTTCTGGAACTCGGAGTGCAGAGACTCGAGTTGTCCAAGTAGAAGATGTTCTCTTTTGGAGATCTACTCCAGTGGCTTAGACATCTTGTCTACTTTCCTAGCAGCATAGCTAGATTCCATCAAAGATTTCTGAGCTGTCTCTAGATCTTCATC
This sequence comes from Plantago elongata, assembly GCA_036897095.1. Taxonomy (NCBI): domain Eukaryota; kingdom Viridiplantae; phylum Streptophyta; class Magnoliopsida; order Lamiales; family Plantaginaceae; genus Plantago; species Plantago elongata. The sequence continues at coordinate 9,117 of JAYMSP010002036.1, read as the reverse complement.
TCTTTGCATTCCTAGATCTTTTTGTGCAATCATCAGAGATGTTGTTCTCCTTGTCATTAGTTCAACAAAAGCCTTGAATTCTGGAGGAATGGAGGCCAAGGCTTGATTGTTTTGTTCAACTAATTCATTCTTCATGTTGGCAAGTATAAAGAACTTGCTCTCGAAAATAGTGTTATCAGCAGGGACCTTGTTCAAGGCATTAGGTGCTATTACCTTTCTCTTCAAATGAGAAACAACCATATGATCATTAACAGGGGCCAACTGTATATCCTCATCATTCTCCAGCAAGATGTTCAATACCATCATCTTCAGACCAATCATCATCGGAGGACTCATCAAGGGCTTGAATCACAGTCTCTTCCCTTTGTCCTGTGATGGTCTGGCAAGTTGTAACGCAGCCTCAACATCTTCCTTGTCCGCCACAAGTGATTCAACTTGAACCAGGGCATTTTCTAGTGAATGCTTAAGTTTGATTTGCTCAGTAAGGAGTTCCATTTCCTTTTTGTATAATGCCTCCAAGTTTTGAATTTTGGCAGCTTTCTGAGCAATCAAGTCTTCAAGCTCTGATTTGTCTTAAGCCTCTCTCTCCAACAGTTTCTTTACTTTGGAAGCTCTAGCCTCAGCTTCCAATTCAACAATCTTTGCTACTTGTGATTCACTCTGTTGTTGAGAGGTGTGAGTTGGTGACTTTGAAGATGGTGGTGGAGTAGACATTTTATGTGCGAAAATGGTTTTCATGCACTAGATGCTCCTATAGACTGAGCAATTCCACCAGCTCCTGGAGTGGGATCCTCATTATCATCATCACCGTCACTGTTGTCAGCATCCTTCTTGTTTAAATGTTGAGGGGGGTTCTTCGAACTCATTTTTATCTATCTCCTCCCGGTCGTCAGAAAACAGGTTGATCACCATTGGCAATGTGGTGACCTGCCCATTTACTTCCTCCTACTTAGAGGGGTAAACACTCATGCTCTTAGGCAAGGCAGTCTGGTATACCATCGACCTTCTGGTCTCTTCATCATCATCCAAGAATGTTTTTCAAGTATTTGTAAAACTTCTTCAGAGAAACCTTCATGCATTAACGCGACAAAGTTATACTCCTCAACTAAGTAAGTGGCATGGATGTATTTCTCCAAGTCCAAGGCTCTTTCTTCTCTATCTTGGTTGTCTATCAAGTTGGTAATGTCCGAAAGATCACCATGTCAAAGCTTTTGACATGACTTGAATAGATTGAGATGTTTCTTGATAGTCTTCTCTCAGAAGAACTTATGCACCACCTCAGAATCAGGTGCAGAAGTTGATTGTACTATGCTTTGCGCCTGAAAGATAAAGAAAGTCTGTTTTAGAAAAACAAGACTTAAAGGTATCTGAGTTTGAATGACAAGTTTGGTTTATAAATTACCTGAATTTGAACTGCAGGATCAGAAGGTTCTACCATATGGGTGGAAGCATCAGATACTATGTTCTAAGGTGGAGACAAGGAGGTCTATTCCTCAGCAACTTCTCTTCCGACTTGAACCTAAGGATAAAAATCAACACATTAGATGGATTTTTAGAAAGTTATGTTTTTATAAAACACTTGTTGTTATCTGAGTTTTCACTTACCTTCGGTTGGGGAGGCTCATAAAGAACTTGTTCACTCTATGGAACTCTTTCCTGTGTTTGAGCCGGAATGGCTTCATCAACATCCATTGATACTGAAGGGGTCATAACCTCACCTTCTTGTACCTTTTCTGCTTCAATTTGAGTTATGAAAGAAAAAATAATAATGTGAGATTAAGAAACTATATGTAAATAGAAGTGCCAGCTTCTGAAAAATATGTTAGGCAAACCTTCATTGTTGACGGCTCAGAAACATGTTCTTCAGAAACCTTGATGGTTTTTAGCAGTTCCTTTTCAATTGCTGATGTTTCCATCACTTCTCTTTCTCCTCAGTTTGAGCCTATCAGATATACATTATCAAGTTAGCATACTCAATAAAATGCAAGTAAGAAAAGAATCACAACCTTCATAAATTGACTATACCTGTATAACATGCTTAGAATCGTTTGGTGTTAAAGCTTGTGGAGCCTCTTCTTCTCTTTCTGAAGAAAGCTTTGCAGCTTCTTCAGTAGCTTGTGTTTCTTCTTGGGCATGCAACTGTAAAAATTTATGAGTGACAAGTAATAAACAACTAAGTTTAAACAAGTCAAATATAGACTTCTTTGCTACCTGAAGTGCATCAGGTTGAGCTTGTGAATCCTCTTCTCAGTTAGAAGATTCTGGCACTTCAGACTCAAGTTCCCTTTCTACTACTTTCTGGAAAACCTGTTCCTCAACATGATTTTCATAAGCAATAACACTTGCTGGTGTTTCTGACTGCGTGTTTCCAGTATAAGTAGATGGAATATCATCATTCCTAACCGTATCTTGCAGTCCTTGAAGTGTGGAGGCAATGTCAGCATCCTCCATCACTTGGTCCTCAGCATTCAGAGACTCTTGAATATAGTCTAGATATTTCTGAATAGTTGTGGTTGTTGCTTCCTGTGTATCTATTTGTTCTTCAGCAACCATAGACTTAGAGGCTTTCTCGTAAACCTCACCCATGTTTGAACCAAATGCCTTCGATGCATCATTGGTTTTCTTTGCAGCACTGAAGAGCTGTGTGAGAACCATCTCATCATCATCAGACTCTTCAATTGTGGGTACCGAATTATCCATAATTTTGGTAGTTGTTGTGGAAATAGAGAGCTTTCCACTACACTTGCTCAACATCTCCTCATATCTGGACGCATCTTCAATAGTGGAAATGGTAGATGGAACTTTAACAGCAAGAGAGGGAGCTAGAGCACTCTCTGCAGGAACAACTTATGCAGCAGTCTCAGAAACCTTTAGTTTCCTTGTTACTCTCTTTCTGGTTCTAGGTTTCTTGGGTGCAACCTCAGTAGGTGCAGCAACCTCAGGCTCTCCTTTAGCCTTACGCTTCTTTTGCTCTTTTTCCAGCAAGTTACCATAATTAAATTTCCAAACAATGTCATTGGTCTCAACCTTTTTGGAATTTTTGAGTTTAAGACCATATGTCTCCAGAATGTACCAAATTTTGAGTCCATAGATAAATGTGGCTTTAGGCTCTGCAAGCCTTTCTCAATCTTCACATCAAAGCTTCTGAGAGCTTTGACGAACTTCATGAACACGTACTTACCCCAATTGAAAGGGCTTTCCTGATATTCGATGAGTTAGCTTCTCATGAGGTACATAGCCATCCACCTCTCAAGGCTTATCTGGTGAGCTCCTCCCTTTAGATCATCAAGAGCACTGTGTAGAATAGAGGCTAGCACATTCCAGTGCTTGTACAAGTGCCTCACTCTAATATCTCCCAAGATGAAAGTGGAGGGAGTGTCGAGAATAGACATATCAGAGAACTCACTATAGGTCTCCATGGCACCCTGTAGCAGTAACTCATCCTTAGGACTTATTTCAAAGTCCTCGCCTTCGTTGACCAGACCAAAGAGGTCACAGAAACCTTGACAGTCAAGGTCAATCACAAGGTTCTGCACCTTGGTCTTGAAGGACACTTTTTTAGTCTCGTTGATCACCTTGGTGATCACTTTCGAGTTATTGTAAAACTTGAGAACATCCAGTGATGAAGTCTCACTAGGAAGGACTGAAAGAAACCCTTTGAGATTTGATTTTTCAAGCAAAACCCTAATGGATGTCCTACCGGCCTGTTCAGGGACTGTGGCTTCCAGGTGTTTCTCCATGAAAGCACCACCATATTGCATCCTTTGGTTGTATTTCCAATTATCTCGATTAAATTCCCTTGGAGTTTATTGTTCGAGATCTACAAATTCGTTGCTTGCTTTTCAACAGCAGACGAAGTTGAAGTCTTAGAACTCGAAGCACGTTTGGGAGCCATTATATAGTGACTGGATTCAGGTATTGAGAAGATTAATAAGCTTGATTAGTGCTTCTTTTCAGATGAACTTAGAGAGAAAAGGTGAAATTTGCAGGTGGGTTTGTAGAAAATTAGAGAGAAATTACTATTTTGATGCAAGGGATGTATTTCAGATTTGTGAAAAGTGTTTCTCTTTTCTCCAAATCCTTTATATATGGCAATAGAATTACAACAGTTACAAAATACATACATACAATATGCATTTGTTACCGTGTACATTACATTGGCGTGGTAACAAATAACGCTTTGCATTAAATGCATGTGGAGCCTTAACTGTCTTGCTATAGTGAGTTTTATCTCACTGCTTAATCTCATCCGTTGAGACAAAGTGAATAATTCATCAATGGCTCTAAATGCCTCTCCATCGATGATGTCAATCAACAAATTTTATAATGCCTTCATTATGAATTTTCGGCTTGGTGTAATCACAAGTCACTCTTATCGTGTGAGAAGATAAAATCCCTGGACTTATCTTTCTGAGCTCAAGTCTTGTTTTATGTGTGTTATCATATAAATGGTAAAAACACATAATCCTATACATAGTTTGACTCTTAGAGAATTGTTCTTATGTACTATTTTCTTCCCCTCCATGAAAGTGATATTGCACCTTTCTGAGTACCCGTATCCGAGACCAAAAATGCATTTCCTTAGTACTGAATACCCGTTTCAGATACTTGGATTTACTTGTACAATAATGCCATTAGTATCTGGATAGCCATTCCATAAACTTAGCAACTCTCTGTATCCTTGTTCTCATAATCCTCAGAACTTAGGTAGCTCAATTAATCCAAGATAATGACTCAAATTCAAGAACATGCTTTCTTGCAATGACTTGGTGAAGATATATGCAAGTCGGTCTTCCGTGCCAACCTTGAGTATCTCTATATTTCCTTTTCGAAATAGTCTCTGATGAAGTGGTGTCTAACATCAATGTGTTTTGTTCTAGCATGAAACTTGGGATTCTGTGTAATCGCAATAGCACTTGTGTTGTCATAGAAAATGGGTGTTTTCTCTTCATTGAGTCCATAGTCTGTGAGTTGTTGTTGTATCCACGAAATTGGTGATGCACAACACTGAGCAGTAATATATTCAGCCTCTGTGGTAAAAGTAGCAATTGAGTTTTGCTACTTGCTAAACCATGAGATATGTCTAATTCCTAGAAACTGACAAGTTCCTGAGGTACTTTTCCTATCAAGCATAGATCCAACATAGTCAGCATTTGAATAGCCAACTAAACTTAAACAACTATCCTTTGGATACCACAAACCAACTTATACAGTACCTTTAACATACCTAAATGTTTTCATAACAATGTAGTAGTGTAATTACATAGGATTTGTCTGAAATCTAGCATACACGCCAACTGCATATTGAATATCAAGTTTGCTTGCAGTAAGGTAGAGTAGTGAACCTATCAATTTCCTATACTTATTTTCTTCAAAACTCTTGTCAGATTCAGTATAAGTCATTTTGGTTCCTATGTTCATAGGTATCTTAGCATTCTTTTCAGAAGGCTTTAGATTGAAGTTGTTGAGCATATCACTTGCATACTTTGTTTGACTAATAAATATTCATCATTGAGTTGCTTGAATTGAAATCCTAGGAAATAGTTCAATTCACCCATCATGCTCATCCCAAATATGTTTTTCATAAGCTTTGCAAAGTCATCACAAAGTTGCTTGTCTTTAGATCCAGATATAATGCCATCAACATATACTTGAACTAAAATTAGTTTCCTTTCATGATTTAAAGTGAATACAGTTTTATCAACTTCACCCTTCTTAAAACCACTTTCCATATTGGCCAAAGTATCATACCATGCTCTTGGAGTCTGTTTCTGTCCATATAGAGCTTTCTGTAACTTATAAACAATCCTACATTCTGAGAAAACTTCAAAGCCTGGTGGCTGATCAACATATACTTCCTCAGCAAGTTCACCATTTAGAATGCACTCTTGACATCCATTTGGTAAACTTTAAAGTAATTATGAGTTGCAAAGGCAAGAAATAATCTTATTGCATCCAATGTTGCAACTATGACTCATCAAAATCTAAGGCTTCAGTCTGGGTAAATCCCTGGGCAACGAACCTAGCCTTGTGTCTTGTTATTTCACCAGACTCATGCATTTTGTTTCTTAAAAGCCACTTAGTTCCAATCACAGATATTCCTTCTACAAATGTAACTAGTTTCTAGACCTTGTTTCTCTCAAATTGATCCAACTCTTCTTGCATTGCAGAGATCCAGTCTTGATCCTTTAATGTATCTTCAACAGTTTTAGGTTCAATGTTTGAGATAAAACAACCAAAGAGAGAATCAGCATTTTCAGGGATTGCTCTCCTTGTTCTAAGACCTTGATCAATAGGACAAATCACATCCTTTGCAGGATGATCTCTAATCCACTTCTTAATGGGTTTTGAACTAGTAAGGTCACTTTCTACGTGATCTGAATGTGAATCACTACGATTGTAACTTTATAATTCTTCAGTATCAGTGATATTTTGTACACTAGAAGTGCGGTAAACATCAAGCACTTGTTCAGTGTGTGAGATTTCTACAACACGACTTTCAGAAAGGTCATTCCCAGAAAGGTGTCTACGATGAATATTCTCAGTTTTCATTTCTGGAATCCTAATAGGAAATTCTTCATCATGTCTAAGAGTCATCTGGTTGTAACTAGGCACATCATGCTTTTCTTCATCAGACTCATTGTCAATATTAATGACCGAGTTTCTCCTTTTTGAGGGTTCTTCTTTAGACTACTTAATTATAAGTTCCTTGAATCTATCTGAGAGTTCTTCATCAACGAGTATTTTCTTGCTTCCTTCATAGAATACAAAATGACTGATTCTTCAAACTTCTTTGCTATCTTGTTGTATACTTTGTAGGCTTTCCTATTCATAGAATAACCAAGAAATACACCTTCATCTTCCTTAGGTTGAAATGTTCTCAAATATTATTTACCATTGTTAAGAACAAAACATCTACAACCAAACACATTCAGATGTTTGATATTAGGGGGTCTACCAACCAAAAGCTCATAAGAAGTTTTGTAATGGTGTTTGTTTATCAAGAATCATGGTATTTACAACTTCAACCTAATTAATTTCACATATTTCTTAGTTAGCTAGCATTGTCCTTGCAGCTTATTTAAGGATCCTATTCTTCCTTTCAGCAACACAATTTTGTTGTGGTGTCCTTACAGAAGATAGTTGATATTGTATACATTTGCAGGTACAAAACTCTTTTATGTACTGTTTGACAAATTCAGTACCACGTTTTGTTCTGATTGCAGATACCTTGTTATTTTTCATGACTTCAAGTTTCTTCATCAAGTTTGTTATCTCCACCCTAGGATCGATTTTTGTTTCAGAAAGACAACCCAGGTAAACCTAGAGAAGTCATCTACAACATGTAGACCATACTTCTTGCCAGCATGACTAGTTACAAATGATTAAAAAAGATCCATGTGTAATAGTTGTAGTGGTCTAACACATGAATGTCTGGTTTAGGACTTTAAAGAGGTTTTGGATTATTTCCCCAATTGACAAGTAGAGTAGACACCATCCTTTCTGAATGTTGTTTTAGGTAATCCATCCACTAACTCTTTCTTTGCAAGTTAGTTCAGAGTTTTGAAATTCAAGTGACTCATTCTCTTATGCAATAACCAGTATTCTTCAGTGTGACCTGATTGACTCACCATGAGACATTCTTCAGTTGAGGCATATGCCCAATCAGTGACATATAAACATCCTTTCCTCCTAGCAACCAAGACTGTCTGCTTTGACTCATTGTCAATAAACTTGCAGAATTTCGATTATATTTTCACCGAACATCCCCAATCTGCAAATTGGCTCATGCTTGGAGGATTATATTTCAAACCTTTAACATGTAATTTGTCAGAGATTGTAAGAGATCCCAATTTGACGTTGCCAAATCCTATAGAAGGATTTAATTCTCCTCCAGTAAACCTGATGTTTGGTCCTGTATTACATACTCTATAATTGACCGAGTTTTCTTTAGCTCATGTCATGTTCTTCCTACATCCACCATCAAATAGCATTGAGCCTTTCAAGACGCATTTTACACAAAACAGGAAACAGGAGTTGGGTTCATGCCTCATAAACATGACCATTTAGACTAAACGGTCTTCCTGTGGGAATCCATGTTTGAATGAATTTCTTAGGAGTAGGTTTTTGTCTACTTGGAACACAAGGAGGAATTCTAGAATCATTGGATCTAAGATCGATCTTTCTTCTTGGAGTGTTCCTTGGTGTTCATTGTGGTGGCTTCAGAGACTTGTTAGGTTTATGAGTTTGCTTTTCAGTAAGCTTAGTCATCCTGGCCAAGTTCCTTCTAGCCCTGGCATTCAGTTTTTCAGTGGCTTGGGATTGCTTCCACTTCTGATAATTGTTATAAGCAATTCAATCTTTCCAACATCGTTCTTATCCTTCCTTATATTGTTGCATGAGGACCTTCCCAATAGCACGATAACCAATACCATTTCGAGCACCATTGGCTTTCTGATCACGATTTTTAGCAGCCTTACTAGTTTTTACATCATCTCTATATCCGTAGAACTGTACAATAGGAAATACACCAAGTCCAATGATGCTTCCCTTCCTAGTAATACCACATTGTGGATGATCACAAGTCTGAGGATCATGCTTCTTTTTAGAAACTTTTTCCACAAGTTTCTTTGGGACTTGTTGTTCCTTCAAAAGTTTGGTCGCAACTGCCTTTCCTTTGTCAAGAATCTAAGCTTTCTGACCAATGCTATAGGTTTTTTGGAACCTTTCTGTTGACTTTTTACAAAGGTCAACCTTCCATCACTCTTTTTCAGAGGAGTGGAGCTACTTGATTGGGCGTCAAGTCCAAGTCCTCCTTTCTCAAAAGGATCTCTCATATATGATTGAACCTCCGTGAGAGTGTCACTAGCTTTGACAAATGATTCAAGGCTAGTTCATGAGAATTTTCAATCTCCGATATCAGAGATCTAAGTGATGCTATTTGTAAGGACCACAAATTTTATTGCGCATCCGAAAAATTAATTTAATATTAATATATTATTTCGCACGGGCGAAAATATTGATTAATTATATTGAGTCGAATTAGAAATTTAACGCCGAGCGTATTCGCCATTAAATTGCTAATTGATATTATATTAATAAAATAATAATAAAAAT
>JAYMSP010002035.1:0-26759 GCA_036897095.1 Plantago elongata | reverse complement strand
AAAATTCGAAATTCAAAATGAATGATTAAAAAATTAAAAAATTTCAAAATTGGTCTCATTTTGTAGATCGTGAAAAAACGTATCCGTTGGTGATTTTTTTATATTTTTTATTAAGTATTTTTGGAGATATTATCGTTCGAAAACGAATAAAAACTAAAAACCGAAAAAAATGAAAAAAAGCAAAAAAAAATAAGGGGGGGCAGGGGGGGGAGCACTTGGCAGAAAAAAAAAACGAAGACGTCACGCACGGCGCCTCATTGGGGGTCGTCTTACATTCTAGACTCTGGTTCATCCCACCATTTCCTTATTTATAAAGAAAATGAAACACAAAATCGGTTCTCAACCCATTGGCGCCATCTTCCTCAAGTGGATCTTCACAACAACTGGCCGGCCAACAAATTTATATACTCCCTGGATACAAACGTGATTAGCATGTAATTAAACCTTTTTAGTCATGACTATGTTACACTAAACAACTCCGCACATATTCATATACTTCCTGGATATATACAAACGTGATAAGCATGTGATTATTCCTTTCAGGGTCTTGGTTATTGTTGTGCTTAAATTAGTACTTCTTAAAAAGCATTCTAAACCTGGACTCTTTCCGATCAGATAAGCTTTCGCTCTGTCTCAACAGGTAATTAAAAATACATCATATCTTTGATCTAACGATCCATATCAAATCGTCCTGGACGATACGGCGATCATCCTATCGCCTTTTAACAGCAAGTCGATCGCCCTTTCGCCTTTTGAATATTTGAATATAAAAAATATAAATATTATATTTACCCTCAAAATTTAAAAAAAAAATATTTAATTAAATCTCACGAAATTATTATTTATTTTAATTTAATTTTAATGTTTTATAAGTATTAATTAATTGTTGCAAAATTAAATTGAAAAAGTCCTGGACACACTAAGAATCAATCCCACACCACATCTCTTGTAAACGCATCACCTAACTACTTGGCCTACACATGTTCTATTTGATTTTGTATAATTATCCTACTGATTATTATACTTCATATTTTCTATTATAACTACTTATAGCTACATGCTCATTGTATGTTGGAAAGTATGACCCTAGTGAACATGCATTGAATACTTCATTGAATTTATTAGTTACTCATGACTCACATAAACATAATCACTACCATACACGAAAAGACATATAACATTATCATAAACTAAACTCCAACTCAAAACAATAGTTGACACAAAATTTACCCAATCTTGTTATAAAAACTAGGTAAAAATTGAAAAGCATGAATCCAATCAATTAAAATTAAGTAGAATATGCCCCAATCAACAATATATCATCAAAGTACAAAATAAATCAATTCAATTGCCTCCTGTAATATAAGTTGATAAATTACGTTGAAAATGTTCTAGGTTACTTAACTTCAAGTACATGTATGATCCAGTTTCATTTGATACGTTGACGTGTTGAAATAATTATACATTTAGTAAGTAGAGTATTATATTTGAGCATTTTATTAATGCCCATAAAAATTAATTTTTAATTTTAATTAATTAATTAATTTATATATATAATTAAATATTACAAAATTTATAAGTACGCAACAACATAATAAGGCATGCGATAAATTAACACGTCAAATTTTTAAATTTAATATATGGGTAAACCAACTTTAAACAAATTGTATATAAAATAAATTATGATATAAATTTTTAGATTAAAAAGATACATATACGCATCTAATATAGTATCCACACTTAATGTGAAATTTCATATATTATCTTTCACTTTGTTCATATATATTTTATATTGTTGCAATGAATGTTCAATGTGAGATTATTCTCCAAGTGGTTAGTATTATGTTATGTAACCATGTGGTTATAGGTTTGAACCTCACTAATTACTTAATTCATTTTTAATATTGAGAGTTCACAAAAGTGTGGGCCGGATGATAGAAGCCCATATGGCAATTCAATTGGGCCGACTTTATTTTTGGGTCAGGTCAGACTAGATGGGCCGGATCGTCGGGTCGTTGGGCCTGTTAATTTTAATAATAAAATTAATCTTTATATTTTATATTTATTATTATTGAGTCTTATTTTTTAATGAACATCTTAGTCTTTTTATATTTAATTAAAAATAAAAATTTAAAGTATTGAATTATATTAGGGCTGACGCATGTTGTCACGGAGCTAACTAGGAAACTATGACCTTTTCAAGTGTGAGTGTATGAGTTTGCAAAAACAGTTTGAAAAATTGAGTTTGCAAGATTGATAATAATAGAAACTAAGTTAACAAAATGATGGTTTTGATTAAGTAAGAAGAGTAACAAACAGGGTATTAGTTCAGAGAAATCGAATAGCGTCAAACCTATCGTTCATATGTTTGTCAATTATTATTTGTCCAAAAACAGTTCCAAATCAGTGTAACCAAGACATGCTTTGAATATGTGAAAGTGGACAAATCAATTGATTGTCCAACGATTAATTCTTAACTGGCATGGTTTGAAGATTTGAAACTAGACTGTTGAATTTGAGGGTTTTTACGTGTATTTCGAATAAGCTTAACACATATGAAGAATTTTAGGCCAGGAGTCTACTTCAATTACTCCTACTCTATCAAATGATTAGCTACTCATAACATAATCAATAACACACATGTTTGTCTCAATCGAATTAGACATATCAACATTCAAACAAGAAATCGAACACAAGAGATAAAATTGTGAAAGAAACAATACTTGATTGATAATCGAACCTTAAGATACGAACCTGATGTCAAGGATGCTATTACAAGCAAAATTGATGATCAACTATGGCAAGAAAACCAAAATTGGGGTTCGTTCTTGCTTGGGAGAGAAAACTAGCGTAAAAAGGAATATGTCCATAATGAGTAATACTCGAAATAAGTAAAGAAACATTACATGCACTAAAAAGCCATGGCCCGCATCCTGCGGGTTGTGGAGACGCGTATTGGATGAATGTGGGATGTGCCCCAATTGCATCATGTGGAGATGCTTCTTAGACGAATTTGGGATGCGTACTGGCCCCTTTGGTCAGAATCTTCACTAGACTTTGCTTGTAAGTATATCAAAAACCAAATAAATGAGTTGGTAAAATATCTTGACTCATCAATCATCTTTAGAGAAGCATACCAAAAAACATCTTCAACAACCACAATACCAGTCCTTGTAAATTTAGATGACGAGTAGTAGGCTGTCGTACAAGAGATTCACTAACTAATCTAGTTGCACCACCGCTAGAGGCAAAATCCACAGTCGCCCTCATTGACTTAGCATCATTGGGACAAACAAGTATTGAAGATATCGTAATAGCCATTGATTTTGCCAACGCCTCAATAGGTTTAAGTTTATTTGCATATCTCTCGTACAAAGCCAGTACAAAAAGAATTCGTCGGCAAAAAGGCTTCTCACAGGCTTTTGGACCACATAATTAACAAAACTTTTTTTTACAGAGGACACGAACTTATAACATTTGCAATACCAACAACTGCTAGTTAATAATCAATCAAATCGCGAGCATCAACCGGGTTCAACACTAGCAATGGAAAAACATAGAAGGAAATATTCACTCACAAAGTCAAAAAGTAGCTAACATACCACTTGAAACGAAATTAGAAACGGGTACAAAAGAAGAATAACATAATCCTCAAAATTGAAAAAGGGTACACAACAAAAGACAACATAATCTTGATATACAACACACTCCTTCCCAAACCGGACTTCTGTTAGTCTAGCAAAAGAAGTACAAACATGAAGTTTTGAAAAAATACCAACCATAGTGATGTCATCAACTGGGTGGTCTTATCGTCGAATTCCTTGTTAAAGTCACCGAGGTCGTAATCCATATCATCACCGAGCATATGTGTGCCAGGTAGTTCTTCTTCTAAATCATGCACCTTGCGTGCAAGAGATTCACTAACTAATCTAGTTGCACCACCACTAGAGATTAAATTCAAAGTCGCTTTCACTAGCCTAGCATCTTTGGGAAGACAGTGTTGGAGATACCGTGCAAGTAACAACCGTTGATTTTGCGAACGCCTCAATAGGTTTAAGTTTTTATGCACATCTCTTATAGGCTCGATCTTGCCCCTTTCCCCCAAACCAGTTAGAGCTTGTCAGCGACACAACAATCAACCTTGGTTCTTGAGTTTTGACATTATACACGTTCAAATGGCTTTTCGCGGCAGTTTCCCGTTTTCATTCATATGTTTCCGGTGCGATTATTATTGTCTATTTTTATGACAATATTAGTTGTTTAAACTACTGCAATAACACGTATATCATGTTCGTAAAATCACATAGTCCTACGTCATTGTTCGGTTTTGTATCATAAACTATTTTAGTGTTTTAATATAAAACGTTAACTATTGTTCAATAAAAGTAACGGTTATATAAAACATCTATTGTTCAACAAAAGTACATTTTCCACGATTATATAAAACGGCATTATTTCCAGTCACTATCTAAATATCATCGCAAGTAGATTCATAAAAAATGAAAAAGTAATTCAATGCGAAAACATGTATAAATGTGTGCAATGTGAAGAGAGATTAAGGAAGGTATCTCCTTTCTTTTTTCTGTTCTATGGTGTTGATGAATATAAATAAGAGTAGTTTGTAAAACCTCTGTCTTCTCCCAGTCTCCTTAATTCTTTAACTTCCATAGGCATAGCCAACTCAAATACACACACAAACAATCTTCCTTTTCTCCCACCCTTCATTTACTTGTCTACATTCAGTACAATCTAGAGCATTATTTAAACCCACATTCAAAAATTTATATTGTATTGTACCAACTCCACACATTGTTGTTAAGTTATTTAAGCAAATTAATTCTTCTGAGGATTGAGGAAGGTATCTCTTTTATTATTTTCTATTCTCTATTGTTGATGAGTATAAATAAGAGTAGTTTGTAAAACCTCCGTCTTCTCCCAGTCTCCTTCTAACCCCATAGGCGCGCACTCGCGCACACACACACCAACAATCTTCCTTTTTCTTAAATCTTTCATTACTTGTCTACATTTGGTACCAATCTAGAGCATTAAACTCTCATTCAAAACTATATATTGTACCAACTCCATAAGATCTTGTTCCTTTTCGATTTTTCGTAACACCGCCAATAGTTGATCAAAGCTCAAAGGGTTATGTCAAAGTGTACGTTTCATTTTTGAATTATGATTAAACTGGAAAATCAGCATTTCGTCTCCTAGCTTATGAATCTTAACTCCTTTAGCCTAATTCCATGCACTAACCATCGCCCTTCGAAAGCATCCATATGAATTTGCCTACGTGAAAATTCGCCCAACAAGGATGATTCTAAATTAACCATTTATATATGTCAAACCCCCTTGGAACCACCACTGGGTACTCCTCATTCAAGGTGAAATTTAGCATTTGACCACAATTTAACTCGTTAAATGCCTCAATTGTCTTGACAGAAACTCCCCGTATCAATGTTGAAAGAACTGCAATAACCAAGGCCACCTTTGAAAACTCAAGAAGAAAGGTACTGCAATATTGTCAAACACCAGAAAGAGAGCAGATGAACAATTACCCAAGAAAAGAAAGAAACATTTTATATTTAAAAAAAATTATGACCGTTGAAGATTATTATAAAGATACTGGAAACTAAAGGATACGGAAAACTGTGACATATATGTGTTACTTACCAACCGGAAACGTATAAATCGTAACTGAAAATCTCACCGATAAAGAAATGTCTAATCAAATCTCACAAAATATTCTAGAGTTAAAGGCAATATCAGGGAAGGTAGAAGAAATCAAACATAACCGACCAAAAAACTCCACGTCGCGAGAAGACAACTCTCATTCAAGAGTGATTAGAGAAGAAACAAGATCTATATTATAGAGGATTTTCATCTTGACAAAAGAAACCACCTCCTCCTTCTACATGGGGTAACCAGATGGGTGGTTTGGGAGTCCTTTTTCTAGTCTAGTCCAATGCGACCAAAAGAAAGCCGAGTTTGCTTAATCGTGCACTCATCAATATGTAGTGGTCGACCAACCACACTTGCATCCCGAAGGCTTTTCTTCCCCAAAACTATATTTGATTTGGAAACATTGATCCCAATAGATAAAACATCCAAGCTTTTCATCTTGCAATTAAAATCATCCACCCACTTCTTCAATATAACATGACGATTCTTCACAATCGATCCACGAGACATAAAAAGATCACAATCAATAGATGTAGATAAATGTGTAATGAAAAAGTCATTATCCATCTGGTGCAGGACTGGTATACCCATCCTACTCCAATCCTTCTCCACCATTTTTTCCATATAGGTGAGAGTTTCTTCAGGCCTAAGAACATACAAATCTAAATAATTATGCCATTAGACATTTGAGAGACTCTTCCTCAACATCATCTTTAGAGAAGCATACAAAACAATAAAACACCATCTTCAACAACCACGATTCCAATCCTTGTAAATCTAGACAACAAGCAGCAGGCTGTCGTACAAGAGATCACTAACTAATCTAGTTACACCACCAATAGACGCCAATCCACAGTCGCCCTCATTGGCTTGGCATCGTTGGGCCAAACAACGTCGAAGATACCATAATAACCGTTGATTTTGCCAACGCCTCAATTGGTTAAAGTTTATTTGCACATCTCTCATAGGCTTAATCATGCCCCCTTCCATAGACCAATTAGAGATTTTCAGCGGCGTAAAAATCAACCTAGGTTGTTGAAGTTTGACGTAGTACGCGTTCAGACGGATTTCCGCGACAGTTTTCCTGTTTCTTCCATTTATTTCCAAAGCAATGATTATTTTCTATCTTTAATTATAAAAATATTAATTGTTTAATCTACTGCAATATCACACATAACATGGTCGTAAAATCACATAGGCTTACGTCATGGTTTCGTTTTGCATCAATAACAAAAAACGTAACTATTGTTGAACAAAGATACATTGTTAACGGTTATATAAAATGTTTTTATTTCCCGCCACACACACATATATATATATACATGGTTGCAAGTAGATTTCTAAAAATATTAAAGTGATAGAATGAATTTTGAGGATATATATACATGGTCGCAAGTAGATTTCTAAAAATATTAAAGTGATAGAATGAATTTTGAGGATATATATATATATATTTTGAGGATTTAATAAACGAGGAAAGAAATGTAGATTTGCAATGTGAAGAGAGAGAGATTGATGAAGGTATCTCTTTTCTCCAAGTTAACAAGGTGTTGATGAGTATAAATAAGTGTAGTTTGTAAAACCTCCGTCTTCTCCTAGTCTCCTTGATTCTTTAACCTCCATATGCATAGCCAACTCGAACACACTCAACAACAATTTCCTTTTCTCTCATCCTTCATTTACTCGTCTACATTCGGTACAATCTAGAGCATTAAACCCTCATTCAACCCTCTCTATATTGTATCGTACCGAATCAACACCTTCTTAACTTATTTCTGCAAATCAATTCTTCTCAAGGTACGCCATCAACCACTTCGCTTTTCCAATCGCATCACTGAACTCTCTTCACCAATCCGATTGCTTCTCCTCACTTTAATCTGCCTTGTGATTGTTCGAATATTGTTTTTCGTTTTCTAGGGTTTAAGCGGTGATGGATGATCTCGAGAAGGCCATTCTCATCAGCTTCGATGAGTCCGGTACGGTTGATTCTCTGTTCAAATCGCAAGCGCTTGCTTTCATTCAACAGATTAAAGAGGGACCTTCAATCTGTAGCATATGCATCGAGAAGCTGTGTTTTTCCAAGTTTGCTCAGGTCCAGTTTTGGTGTTTGCAGTGCCTCTATGACGCATTGCGTGTTAAGTTTCTTTCGATGACTGATGAGGAGAAGGCTTTTGTTAGGAAGTCTGTTTTCTCTATGGTGTGTTATGAGCCTGTTAATGCTAGTGATAGTAATTCGGTTAGGGTGTTGGAGAGTCCTGCGTTTATTAAGAATAAGCTGGCTCAGGTTATAGTGACGCTTATCCACTTCGAGTACCCGTCGGTTTGGCCATCTGTGTTTGTCGATTTTTTGCCTAATTTGAATAAAGGACCGATTGTCATTGATATGTTTTGTCGGATTCTTAATGCGCTAGATGATGAATTGATTAGTTTGGACTATCCGCGTACTGGGGGTGAGGTGGCAATTGCGGTTAGGATTAAGGATGCGATGAGGGCTCAGTGTGTACCACAGATTGTTAAGGCGTGGTATGACATTGTTACGATGTATAGGAATTCGAATGCTGAGCTGTGTTCTGGTGTATTAGATTCTATGAGGGGGTACATTTCGTGGATTGACATTGGGTTGATTGCCAATGATGCATTTATGAGATTGTTGTTTGAATTGATGTTGGTGGATGGTTTGCCGGATCAGCTACGTGGTGCTGCAGCTGGTGTTGTTCTTGCAGTGGTTTCAAAACGGATGGAACCTAAAGTAAAGCTTTCCCTTTTGCAAAGCCTTCAGATAAGAAGAGTCTTTGGGTTGGTTACAGGTGATAGCGATTCAGATTTGGTTTCTGGTGTGGCTTCTTTGCTAACTGGTTATGCTACTGAAGTATTGGAATGTTCCAAGCGCCTGAGCTCACAAGATGGTAAGGAGGTTTCAATTGACCTCCTGAATGAGGTTTTACCCTCAGTGTTTTATGTAGTACAAAATTGTGAAGCTCATTCTGCATTCAGCATAGTACAGTTTCTTTCAGTTTATGTTGGCACAATGAAGACACAGTCTGCTTTGACAGAGACACAGCTTCTTCATGTTGGACAAATATTGGAAGTGATCCGAGCACAGATTCAGTTTGATCCTATGTACCGCAGTAACCTTGACGTGTTGGACAAGATTGGAAGGGAAGAAGAAGATAGGATGATGGATTTCCGGAAAGATTTTTTTGTATTGCTTCGCAATATAGGCCGTGTAGCACCGGATGTCACCCAAATGTTTATCAGAAAATCATTAGACAGTGCTGTCTCATCCCCAGAGGATAGAAACAGCGAAGAGGTTGAAGCAGCTCTCTCATTACTTTATGCACTTGGGGAATTAAATGATGATGCACTCAAACTCAGCAGTGGTCTGTTGGCAGAATTGATTCCGATGCTTCTGTCAACAAGATTCCCTTGCCACTCCAACAGGCTTGTTGCACTTGTGTATTTAGAGACAATAACAAGATACGTGAAGTTTGTGTTGGAGAATAATCAATACATTCCAATGGCATTGCGTGCCTTTCTTGATGAGAGGGGTATACACCATCCAAATGTCAATGTGAGTCGAAGGGCAAGTTATCTTTTCATGAGGTTTGTGAAGTTGCTCAAAAAAGAGCTTGTGCCATTCATTGACACTATCTTGCAGGTATTACCTGTACCATCTCATGTTACATGCATTTGTATGATATCTATTGAAGATGTGAGTATAGAACATCATATACAATTTTCATATTACCTGTAATGCCTTACACATGAATGTCAAATTTCAGACTCTACAGGATACAGTTGCTCAGTTTACAACAACGAGTTCAAAAGAACTTTCTGGATCTGAAGATGGCAGTCACATATTTGAGGTAAAATTTCCTTTAACCTCATTACTATTAATTATCTCTTCAAATAATAAGTGAGAAACTGAAATAATCTCATTTCCTGGTTTCTGAAGGCAATTGGCTTGTTGATTGGAATGGAAGATGTACTTCCTGAGAAGCAATCAGAGTATCTTTCTGCACTTCTCAAACCACTTTGTCAGCAGGTCAAGAATTTTTGTTAACAACTCTACCATGCCCGTGCTTTAATGTATGAGTAACTTCATTGTCAGTCTCCAGAACATAATTTGTTTGACATAAATATCCTTGCAGGTTGATGTGGCCCTTACACATGCAAAATCCCAAAATCCTGAAGGGGCATATGCACAGATAGGGAACATTCAGCAAACAATTATGGCCATCAATGCCCTTAGCAAGGTCTTTATTTCCCTTTTCTGTGATACAGTTTTGTCTGCCCTCAGTTTCAAGATTTTATTTGCCACCTCGTGCCTTGGAACTCCTGATACTATAAGTGTATGCCATAATATTATTATATTTTGAAAGTTAGATGATATTGTGCGTACTATTTGTTAATCAACTGGAGATAATGTATGTCACTGTTATCGTGGTATAAGTGTTAGAAGTGTAATTTGTGTGTTTTCACTTTTCACAAATACTGTTGTGGTAGTTTCTGTCTTTTATTCAGATATGTTACAGTTTTACTATTTCTCATAACTAATTAATTTGAGTATGTGTTTTTGCATTATAAAGGGCTTCAGTGAGCGCCTTGTAACTGCTAGCCGCCCTGCAATTGGTCTGATGTTCAAACAGGTAACTTAATGTCCCTACCTTCCTTGTTTGGACCAGTGAATATATTTGTAAGCAGCCTGGTCGATAAGGATTGCTATCCATGCTTTTTGTTATGGGCGTACGGGATAAAGAAATGTGAAATAATTTTATTTTGTGTTGAATATTTTATTTTAGTTTGTGTTTTATCCTAGCCTTCTTGGTTCCTTTTATCCATAAATTGCCGAAATTTAGCATTTGCTCCCCCCCCCCACCACAACCGAATACTCTTTTTCAAAATTTAGCATTTTCTGCCAAATATAGTTGTTCATGTCCTTTAATTTTCATAAACTTTTGTGATCAAATATATTAAGATGTTTACTGTGCTTCCATGCAAACTATCTTTTTCATGTGCTTTAGTTTTAGACTTCTGCAGCATGTAGAAAACTTGGAGCAATACTTATTTATTGCTCGGTTGCTCCGTAGAAACTTTCATAATATGTCCTGGTCTGGACTTGTATGCTCTAACGAGTTCATTATGTAATTTTAGACGCTGGATATCCTGCTCCAAATACTTGTCTTCTTCCCAAAGGTGGAGCAGCTGAGATCTAAGGTAAGAATTGCAATTTATTCTTTTTAATCCCACATGGAAACTTCAATATCTGACACACGTTCTTTGGCTAGGTTACATCTTTCATTCACCGTATGGTGGACACTCTAGGAGCTTCTATGTTTCCGTATCTTCCGAAGGCAATGGAGCAATTGTTGACTGAGAGTGAGGTATGGTTTAGCCTTTAAATTCCTTCTGCCATGTTTTATCTTGAACTGTAGGAGTTATATCTAAAGCTGTTGGAATTGCAGTTTTCTTGATTGAAACTTCTTCATCCCACGTGGATAGAACACTGTAAATATTCTTCTACAGAAATTTGTTTGGAAGTTGCCCTGTCCTTCATTTATGTATATCTCAACTATCACTAGTCATGGTCATTGCTGTTCAATCATGAATGGCCTTTAGTTTTGTTGATCACTATTCACAGTTTTTATTAAGAATTTGGTTGAAAATCTTACCACAAGACAGCTAAATAACATTTTCATGTTATTCAGTCCGTGCATTCAATTCCTCTTGCATAAGGCATGCCAGTAGGATGTAACTTGAATTGCTTAGGGATCAGGATTTATAAGATATTAAGCTTCTTGTTGCTACACATCCCTGGATCAGTAATTTCAGGGTCCTGTTTTTTAATTAGTTCCTGCATCTGTACACTACAGTGTACAGTTGAGGCCATTTATATAGCTGGCTTATTTGATTTTTCTTTGTACATTGTTACAGCCCAAGGAATTGGCAGGTTTTCTTGTACTGCTTGATCAGCTCATGTGCAAGTTCGACACCGGGATCCGTGATATATTGGAAGAGGTTTACCCTATTTTAGTCAGTAGAGTCTATAATATTCTTCCTAGAAACGATATTCCAACAGGACCTGGTGGTTGTACTGAGGTATGCAAACTTCTTTCTTTGGTTACATTTGATTAACGTCGACTTCTATGATCTAAATGGACTCTTCTGAAAACTAAGATATCCTTCTGAACTGAATTTTATGAAACAAAGCATTTCCTTGTGTAATATATATGTATTTAGCTTGTTATTTTTGTATAATAATAATCTTACCCGCTGCATACAGTAAGCAACATCCTTGTTAATTTCGGTATGGATTTTTCTTTCAGGAAATCCGTGAACTGAGAGAACTTCAGAAAACATTTTTCACATTTCTACATGTGATTGCAACGCATGATCTCTCAATTGTTTTCCTGTCCCCTAAAAGTAGGGATTATTTGCTACCGATGATGCAGATGTTATTATACAACTCCTGTAATCACAATGAAATGCTTGTAAGAAAGGTATGATCTTAGTTGCTTGGAATGCTAAGATAAATTCTTTGGCATGTTCTAATATGACTTGATGTGTGTTCTAAATCCTTGACTTATGCCCATTCCAGGCTTGCGTTCAGATATTTATCAGGCTAATTAAAGATTGGGGCTCAGAGCCCCATGTTAAAGATGAGGTATCTTACTATTTCGGATAACATTTTACAGCGATTTTCTCCAAAATACTGAACCAAACACAAATTTACTTTAGGTACCGGGGTTCCAGAGTTTCATAATTGAAGCCTTTGCAACCAATTGTTGCCTTTACAGTCTGCTTGACAAATCTTTTGAGTTTCGTGATGCCAACACTGTAAGTTTATACTTTTGATTTGAATGATATTGTACATCTATATTGATGTAGATTTTCTTCATGTATAATGGAGATAATCAGCTGTGGTCATGGATATATGAAACTTCTTGATGGGACGTAAATTTTAAAATGTTGATACACCTGATCACTATATTACATTATTTTGACATTGTTGAATGATGCAGTCATGCAACTAGCTTCTGTATAGTATTGTTTTCTCATATTTTCATTAAATGCTCACTGAACAATGTGAGTGATGTGTATTGTTCTGTTTATTTGGCATGATACAAATTGTCAAAAAAGATAACTAACCCCATGATGCATTACTAATCTAATTAAATGATTTTTTTGAGATGATCCCTATATTGATGAGGAGACGAGGTCAATTTTGATGTAAAAACTGAAGATGAGGAAGATAATAGGGAGCTATATATATATATATATATAAGATGGTTTTGATGAGGAAGATAATAGGGAGCTATATTTATATTGAAGATGGTTTTGATCTTCATCCATCATATGGGGCTTTTGTGTGTGTGTTGGGGCAGGGGGGGGGGGGGGGGGGGGGGGGGGGTTATCGTATTAAAGTATATCGTAGAGTACCTTGTACTTTTGGTTAATCTATAAGCTACGGAGAGAGTACAATCTATAAACATAGTGATGGAGATTGGGAAGTAGGTTTAACGTTTATACTAGCATATCAATTAATATATTGACATACAATTAAGTACTTTAGTTTAGTTCATAGAGTCCTTATATTTTTCGTAGAATTCTACTTCATTTTTGTGGTGGAGAAAATAAGGTATGTATTACTTTTAGATAAAATAATATTAATGGGTCCCTAAAATTGACTCTTAAATTTGGAAGTAGGATAAAGTAATGTGTTTACTTTTGAATATATTTAACGTTAAGGTTAAAGTAGTGATTGGCAAAAAAAGAAATGGGAAGTTTTGGTTGGGATGCCTAATGTCAAAATGGGAAGCCATTCCCAGGACGGAGGAAGTAGTATAACTGGAAATCCTTATCTAGGTTGAACTGTTTCCTATATAATTACTAGAATTCTAACTAACCTGTGTACAATGTACATGTGTTGTGGCACTTGATAATGAGATTTGTCCAATTTTTATTAATGAAGCTTTTAGTTTCTGCTCCTGAGTTAACTAATTGATCAATTGTACAAAATTAATTTTGATTGTTTGAAAATATATTTGGATTACCAATATTATTGAAAAAGATAAAATTGTCTATTCATACTCAACTATGGGTGTTGAATCGTAGATATTAATGCAGAGATTATTTTCGTGAAAACAATTTTGTTTTCCCTTGAATGTGCATTTATTGAGAAGTAGAGAATATGAAAAAGAGATAAGAGATATAGTAATATTTTGTTGATGATAATAATTGTTATAAAGTTGGATTGGAAATTTTATAAATCAATGCAATTAGTATTTTACAAATGAGTTCAATTCATTTGAATTCGATTTGTAATTGGTCTCAATTGCACAACTCTAATAGCTGTGTAATTACCTATACAGGGGAAGATCCAGCCTTCCTTAGATGTTTATTGATTTGATGTTGAGTAATTTTCTGGCAAACCGATTTTGAATTTTTTCTTGTTTTCGTTTCTATAAGCATGTCCATATATTGTTTCAATTCGATGCACAGTGCACAATTACTCTGGGAAATGTTTGGCTCGAAGGTACTCTATGAGCTATTTATTATGACAATTTGGTGTTTAATCTGGTTTGGACTTTGTAAAATTACTCTGGGGCATGTTTTGCTCGAAGGTACTCTATGAGCTTAGACAACCTATATTCATTCTGGCTGCTTTCTGTGCAGTTTGTATGTCTTGACTGAACAGATAATGTCTGCTACTGACATATTCAATACGATTTGTTACCGTCAGTTTGTAGCTTAAGTGGTAACTGTTGCTTTTGTTCGCTGTCTTTTGTTTTGCAGCATGCTTTGTTCAGCGAAATAGTAACTGCTCAAAAGGTCATGTATGAGAAGTTTGGCAATGATTTTCTTCGTCATTTCATATCAAAGGGTTTTCCAGATGTGCATTGCCCACAAGACTTGGCAGAGCAGTATTGTCAAAAGCTGCAGGTATCAAGAGAATTTTCTGTTAATCTCTGTTTGCCTTCATGCATCATTTATGTATATATATATATATTTCTCTGGCTGGTTTTTTTCCAACATGGCATGCATGCATATGCAAAAGCTCTATTTTTTTTTAGGGGGGGGGGGGTTGTGATTTGAAGTAAGTAATAATTATTTGAGCTCCAGCTTGATAAACGTGAACTTGCTTGGCTTATTTTCGAGTAAGGATTCAAGCACTATGGGAAGAAGCTCAAGATCCCATGGGCAGCTTGTGAACTCTGAACATAGCACATGATTACTTGCATGAACTTTTTTCGTGTGAATATAATATTATGTAAAAAAAAATCATCTGTATTTAAAAATTAACATGGGGACTACTCAATACGTACTATTATAAATCTCTCTACTATGTTAAATTAAGAACATGAGTAGATTATAGAAGCAGTAAGTTAAGGAGCACGTTGAGTATGCTTCTATTTTATGTTACAAAATATAGCCAGATCACTAATTTGTGACAGCTTTAATGTATTACTACTAATCTGCAAGAAAGTTTTGAGCTGCACTAATTTATAATTTTCCATATACATATATGCTCTGTCAGTTCCATAACAACTGTGACATTTGAATTTTCTTGTAAACCAGCTTCAAATGTTTGACTACAATTTTATTAATTATGAAGTATTTAGCAAAATTACATAATAAAAATTTATGATAGTAAAATTTTATTGAGTTTATTACTTTTGACCCAATAAATAACCCAATTTTCAAATGGACTCTGTCAAGAATTACATCCAAGTAGTGGTAATATTTTCTAATTACATGTCCAAATCTCAACAAAAATTAAAGTGAAACTCTGTCAAAAAAATTTCCGATCGGAGCTTTGTTGAAGGCTGCAATATAAGTTAACATCGGTTGTTGTGGCTTGGCTTCAGTGGAGGTGGTGTTTGGAGCCGGTGGTGGGTTTTATTGTTATTGTTGATCATTATTGACAGTATATCATGTGTATAGAAATCAATTTTAAGTTTTTTAACATAGAAGTTAGAACCACAACTATTCTTGTGCTATACACATAAAATACGTAGAAACTCAAATGATGGACTACTGAGGTGCTAGTTTTTTGTTTTTGTTAACAACCAGAGTGGTGTCATGTCAAGCATTTTCCAGTACACTAATTCTTTTCCAATCGATTTTTATGCTAACGTTCCTTGTATTTATTGACAGAGCAATGATATCAAGGCACTCAAATCCTTTTACCAGTCTCTCATTGAGAAGTTAAGACTCCAACAAAATGGCAGCTTCGTTTTCAGATAGCAATGTGACATGCATACTTTCTACTTTCTAGCCCATCTGATGCAGTTACTCCAAATGTTGTAACCAGTTGTGCTGTTCCATTTACTGTCTATTGAGAGGTTTGTGCCGGTTACTTCCAAATGAACTTAATGCAACAGGAACAGCTGCAGTTATCGTATTAATATTTTATTTATCATTAAACAAATGCAGGTCCTCTATTGTAAATACCATTTGTTTTGCCTATCATGGACACCAAGGTATGCTTTTGTATAAAATAGTTTTGTCATGTGCAGTAAGGAAGTTGACATGTTTCCTCAGGTGGCTGATGTTTTCCATTCCACTCTCATCTCAGGTGTAAATTTTCGGAAGCTCATTGTTTGTTGGTATGAAGTTCTCAGTCACAATTTTGAGTTGGAGTTTCAGGAAGGACGGTCATCTTCTTTGCCTCTGGGTTGTTGTACCATAATCTGGAGTTATCAAAAGAGGGAAAAATATTTAAAAAGGAAAGAGAAAAAAGAAGTGGAAATAAGGAACATAAAAACGCCAAAGCTGCAAGGTTTTCTGGTTATACAACTTTCTGCTCTCACTTGAGCACCGAATATACACGTTGGTCTCTTTTTATTTATTTATTTTTTGCTTAGAAATTATATCATTTTCGGTCTCTGAGGAGGGGGGGTGAGTGGAAAGGAGCAATTTTGCTTTGCTCAAAATTTTGTATTCAATATAATTCTGTGTACTTGATTTTATTCATTCATATTTCTAGTGCCAATTATGTTATAGTGCTTTTAGCATCGATATGGAAAATTTAAATAAAGTGGTCGTGTGCGCCTTGCTACTCTGTTGGAGTGTCCTCATAAAATTTTCCGATGCGATTTGTTTGAATGGTTTTGATGAGTGAAAAGTTTTGGAGTTGCCTTGCCGACTAAGATGGGTCAGAGACATGATTCTTGGTTTGTAGAGTGCTTGATTCGTGTTTGGGAGCATAAATCTCCAGCTGTTGTGATATGAAGAATTTGACTGACCCATGATAGAACGACTAACTAAACCTTGATTACACTAGCAACGGTGTACCTGGAGCATACTTTGTTTGAAGAACCAAATCTAAATGCAATCATAATTTATTCATCCATCATACTAATAGACTACTTGTAGTAATGGTTAGTGGAGCAGATAGATTTTTTGTCGTAATGATAATGGCATATGACTGGATGTTGTAGTAAGATGTTTTTAAACCCATCTTGGTCTATTTCTTAAATTGACCACTATTGATTAGGAGTACTCGCTCTTTGAAATAAAATAAAATAGTTTATACTACCCGTCCCATGAATTTATGAAAAAGTATTCAAATCTCTTTTCAACTTATTCTAATTGTTTTTATATCTCAAGAGCATTTGTATACAGAGAATTAAAAAACAATAGACGTGGTAGTTATTAAGAGAACATTGACGCTCTTTATAAAAATATCAATTTATCTTCTAGACCTATTGCTAGTATATATATTTTCCAGTACATTGTGAAACAAAAATCCTTTAAGTTAGGGCATCTTACTAGTTTTTTATTGAGCATTTAGTTTTAACTACTACTGTATTTGAGACTAGTGTTACCCTAACATACACAAGGGTGAAAAAGTAATTGTGTAATGTGGATGGGATGGATAAATTTCGTATAGAATAGAGCAACAAAGCAAAGGTAAGGTTGACTTCTGACTGACCGACTGACCATTCGTTCCTCCTTTAAAGTTAAGTTCGTGGATAGGTCCACGCAGAGTCGCTGACTGCTTGCCTTTGCTCGCCTGGTTAACATTCGGAGGGATCGGGCCGAATAAGGGACAAAGTCGAAGTTGGTTATTTCTTCGAGGATGGATTATTTTTTCAATTTTTTAAAAAAATATTAATATTACAATCGTACTATTACAATTAATCAATCATATTTACATCGTGTCAAAGCGTTTGTAGCCGAGTAGCAAGCTGAGACACCTCGTAACCATAAGGTCACGGGTTCGATTCTTCGAAATGGATGATTATATTCTCCGAATAGAGATTGGTGGTGATTTGCATCTTGAATTGATTGATAAATTCGTCTTGTGCAACAATTATAATTGTACGCTATATTTCATGTTAATTAATAAAAAAATCATATTTACATCGCAAATCAATCATTGCATATAACTTATTAAGTTGATCTATCAAGAAAGCTAGCATACACTAGAACACAAACCAACTTTGATAGGAATCAAACCTATGACCTCTAGGATCTTGGTACTTCAGTCTACCAAATGAGCTAGATATTATTGGCTAATGAATTTTTTCAAGTCCCTCTAATATAATTTATAATATTCTTTACCTCCCACAATACTTCATACATTTATCATTTTTATCCGTCCCATAAAACTTATACATTACTATAAAAGGAAACTACATCACAATAATAACCAATTTAAATTTTACATTTAAATTACACAATTGTCAATAAAAATATACTTATTTTCACCTTCTCTTTATTATATCAGTTAATTATTTTAATTTTTACATAAAACTATGTATTAATCTTAATGTATGAAGTATTCCGGAAGTTACAAACTAGTCGCTTACATTTAATAAGATGTTTATTAGAGGAATTCGTTGTAGTTTTCTCTTTCTCCTAATTTAACATATACTCCTATTACTTTTATTGAGTTTTAAGTTTTAGATAATCATTTGACAAGCTATAAGTGAGTACTAAGTACGGAATGAGAAAAATTATATGGGTTCACCATGCCTTTTATATCCTATCCGGAGCTAAACTTTTTATAATCTAAATGCAATAATGGGCAACCACTCCAACTTGACCAAAATTCACCATGCCTTTTATATCCTAGCTAGAGTTTTTCGAGAAGTTCTTGCCTCAGCTCCAAGTTTCATCGTTGAGATTGTCCCGTACTTGTGTTTCTTCAGATTTCTGTTGCATTTTCAAGATCAAAAACAAAAAAAAAGAGAAAAAAAAAGAAAAAGAAAAAAGAAAAAGATCAATTGACGAATCTACGACTAAAAAGTAAAGCCTGAAGGTTGAAAAGATAGGAGAACTTCGCCGTAGTCCTAGGCAAGAAAAGTAACCTGCAAATTGAAAGGAAAGGAGATCCTCCTAGAAAAACCTATGACAAAAAAGTAAGCATGATGATTGAAAATATTGGATATCATCGTCGTAGTCCTAGTCAGAAAAGTAACCTAGGGATTGAAAAGAAAGGAGATCCTTGTAGTAGCTGTCCGGGTTATTGTCAGTAATCTAGGTTTTTTAAGTGTCTTGCGTTCTTGTCTCTTTCTTTTGCTAGTCGTTTTTCTGTTGAGCCTTTCTGTCTGAGTCTGTTTGTTCTTATTTTCGTATTGTTTCCCGGGGATTTTCGTTGCTTCTTCTTTGCAGATAATTTTGTTCTGTGTGTCTGGGGAGTTGTTGGTGGAGTTCTAGCACTATAGTACTACTTATCTTCTTCGTTCTGCGTGGGTCGAGGTTACTAGAATGGCTGGGAAGGAAATTCAGGATAATGTGGAGTTGACGGAGGAAGAGTTAGTTGGGGCTGTGATTCCAGACGCGGATTGGGAGGAGGGGGTGAAGAGCTCGACTTTGTTACTGGTTGGTAGAGTTCCTGGGAGACGTCCCATTAATTGGGACAACTTTACGTCTCTAATCTATGAGCTATGGGGACCTGTGTTGGGTATGGATGTTCGTAGATTGTCGAGTGGCAATAGATTTATGTTATCCTTTAAACACTCTAGGGACAGGGAGCGTGCGCTACAAGGGGGGCCGTGGCACTACAATAAGCACCTCATAGTTCTTGGGGAGATACCGAGCAGTGGGACACCGGAGGGGATGGATTTGAACTAATGTGACTTTCACATTAGAGTTGAGGGGCTGCCTTGGGGTCGTACGACGTGAAAAGTTGTGGAACGTCTGGGGAATTCGATTGGCAGGTTCAAGGATACGGATATTAGTGAGGATGGGAGTAATCCGACCTCGTATCTTCGGCTGCGAGTGAGTATTGATGTCTCAAAACCTAGTCCCCGATTCACCCATATTAGTCAAGGAGAACGAATTCAGTTACGCTTGGTGTATGAGAAGCTTCCGAATTTCTGTTATTTCTTTGGGATTATGGGACATATGGTGAAGGATTGCCCCCGGTAATATGACATGGATGGGGACATTACTCTACTGCCACCTCGATATGGTGAATGGCTATGCTCAAATATGAAGACATGGGATGTGGGTCAGTGCCTGCGGGAAGGTCAGCTTCATTAAATTCGTCATCTATAGATCTCCGGAAGAATAAGGAAAAGATCAGTGGGATGGGAAGGGGTACAGGTCCAGATAGTGCGGATTGGAGAGTTAAACAAGGGAATGACTTGTTGCTTTCAATGAATGAGCTATACAAGTGTATTGATACAGAGTTTGGGGGCGAGTCCTCGAGAGAAAAATTGACAGGGAAAACACCAACGATTTCAACAACTAAGGAACTGTGTCAGGCGCCAAAGTTGAGTACGATAGTTGGATTTTCACAGGGTACGAATTCTGCAGGGATGAAGGCTGGGGTCGAAAAGCAGGCAGAGAGGCAAATCGCAGATGGGGTCAGTGCGGATTAGGTTTCGATGGGGGATCTGGCATCAGGCTTGACGGATGTAGCTCAACTGAAGCAACTCGTCGATGGCCAGTTGAACATGGACACTGCCATAATGTTGCGCTAGCGGAACTCGGTAGGGGAAGTGAGTAATGGTGGAACTGAGCATAAGGAGCCAACTAGATCAAAAGTCAGCCCGGGTAAAGCTTTGGTGGAAGTTCCAATTACTGGATCGATGCAAGGGGTGAAGGCTCGATTGCACAAATCAAAAGTAGTCAAGAAAGATGGGAGACAGAGTACGAAAGGGAGTACAACAGGGGTGGTGATTGGGGGAAAGCGTTAGCTAGATGATCCCATGGATATATCTGAGTATCCGAGTAAACGTCCTGAGACCGAGAAGGGTACATCGAATGTTGGTGAGGTTTCCACTGAGGCGGAGGCTGTCAAGTAGCCTCGCCGGACATAATGAGTTGCCTTGCTTGGAACTGTCGGGGACTTGAGCACCCCTGGACAGTTCGAGCCTTGAGCGAGATGCTTAAGGAGAAGAAGCCCTTGTTGGTCTTTCTTTCTGAGACCAAAGTAGATTTACGTAGAATAGAAAATTTAAAAGAGCGTTTAGTTATGAATGGCATAGGAGTTGAAGCTAGAGGTCTTTCTGGGGGGCTGGCTTTACTATGGGATAAGAGTACTACGGTTGCCATACATAGTTATTCTCAGAATCACATTGATGCTATTGTATTCCCGGATGCTTCTACGACACCGTGGAGAATTATAGGTTTCTATAGGGAGCCTGATCATGCTCTGAGAAAGAGAACGTGGGATTTGTTTTGACATCTGGGCACAAGATCTATTCTACCCTGTCTTTTCTTTGGTGATTTTAATGAGTTGTTGGAAGATTCTGAGAGATGGGGTGGAGTATCGATTCCTATTAGGCGATTGAGAATGTTTACGGAGGCCATTAATGATGTGGGATTGAGCGATATGGGTTATGAGGGCTTCCCGTTTACTTGGACCAACAATAGATTCTATCCTAACACGATATGGCACCGCCTAGATAGAGCCTTGTGCTCCTCGGAGTAGCTGAACCACTACCCGCAGGCTGCTGTTAAGCACATTGACTGTCGTGGGTCTGATCATCGACCAATTGTGGTGTATTGGGAAGGGTGTCCGGCTCAACAGAGTGTGTGCATGAGGAAAGAAAAATTGTTTCATTTCGAGGCTATGTGGGCAAAAGAAGCAGCATGTGAGGAGTTAATTCGGAGCAGCTGGAACATAAATGGGGATCAGGAAATTGACTCGAGCGTCTTTGACAACATCCAACAACTTCGGGCAGGACTCATCGATTGGGATGAGCATTCATTTAGTAATGTCAAGAAACAAATACAAATTTTGGGAAAGGAGGTCAAGAACCTTCAAGTTGCTAATCAAACTAGTGATGTGAGTGCTGATTTGAAACGAGTTCGAGTGGAGATAAATAAGAAATGTTGTGGCGTCAGAGGGGTAAGGCATAATGGATTCTGGAAGGAGATAAGAATACCACATTTTCCCACACAAATGCAACTATTAGAAAGAACAAAAATGAGATAAAAGCCAGAGAGATAGGAGTGGTGTGCTCGTGGAAGACCAGGATGGGATTGGTAGAGTGGTGATGGAGCATTTTGATGAGATATTTGGTTCTAGCTAGCCTACTCATGAGGAGCTTGAGGTCGTCCTTAGTACTATAGTGCCAAGAGTCTCTGCTGCAATTAACCGGCTTATGGAGCAGCCTTACTTACAGGTTGAGGTAACAAAAGCTCTCTTCGATATGTACCCTCTTAAATCACCGAGTCCTGATGGTCTACCTGCTTTCTTTTTTCCAAAAATACTGGCATATAGTTGGTAGAGCTGTTTGTGATTGTGTGCTTAACTTCCTTAATAATGGCCTTCTCCTTGATTTTTTCCACCACACTCACATTGTTTTAATTCCTAAGTGTGATAAGCCTGAGTCCATGCCACAGTTTCGCCCCATTAGTCTTAGCAATGTCTTGTATAAAATAGCCTCTAAAGCTGTCACCAATCGTTTGAAACCTTGCATGTCGAGTCTGGATGGCGAAACACAGTCTGCTTTTGTTCCTGGCTGTTTGATTATTGACAATGTCCTAGTAGCTTATGAAGTCAATCATTTTATATAGAATCAAAAAAATATTTGTGACAGATTTCTTTCACTTAAGCTGGATATGAGCAAAGCATATGATAGAGGCGAATGGTCCTTTTTGGAACATGTCATGCTTCGTCTAGGTTTCAATGTGCATGTTGTGAATCACATTTTGCAATGTGTAACGTCCGTGTCATACTCGATTATGATTAATGGCGCGGTCACACCCTCCTTTAAGCCGGGTCGTGGCCTCCGCCAAGGAGATCCCTTGTCTCCTTACCTGTTTCTGTTCGTGGAGGATGTTCTGAGTTCTATGCTGAAGAGAGAGGAGGAGAGGTGAAAGATTGAGGGAGTACGAGTTTGTCGTGGGGCACCGAGTGTTTCTAACCTTCTTTTTAATTACCGATGATACTTTTATTTGTTGCAGGGCCCGAGAGAGTGTAGCTTGAAGGATAAAGAATGTGTTACTAGACTATAGGTAAGCTTCTGGACAGGTTATAAACTTCCAGAAGTCAGCCGATGTGTTTAATGGGGGGCGTGAGGGAAGTAGTGCAACTCAATATATTGGAAATTTTGCAGGTGGAGGAGGTAGAGAGTCATGAAAAATACTTGGGTTTACCTTCTGTTGTTGGACACTATAGGAAGGAAGCTTTTGCTTCAATCCGTGAGGTGATTTGGCGACGTATTTAGGGTTATGAGGCTAAGACATTATCAAGTGCGGGGAAGGAGGTACTCATCAAACCGGTCCTCCAGGCGATCCCAACTTATGCAATGAGCTATTTTCGTTTGCCAAAGACATTTTCAGAGATCTTAATGCGTTTAATTTGGCTCTTCTGGCAAAGCAGGTTTGGAGATTGACTGGTCAACTGGACACCTTGATGTCTAAGGTTCTTAAGGCACGATATTTCCCGAGAGGAGACGTTTCAGATGCCCAGATCCCAGCTGGATGTTCATTCACATGGAGAAGCATTGCCTCTGCTATTCCCATCATTAAGAAGGGGCTGATTTGGCGGTAGGCAGTGGTACGAAAATTCGGGTGTGGAAAGACCTGTGGATTCCTCGAGAGTCATTTTTCATTTATGTTAAGTGTAATGTTAATGTCTCTGCGGATATGCTGGTTGCTGATCTCATTGGACAGAATCGGTCTTGGAACCGTGAGCTACTGGAGGAAGTGTGTACGAAGGAAGATGTGGGACTCATCATTCGCATTCCCCTTGCGAAGAATCTAGTTCCTGATCGCAGAGTGTGGAGGCAATCACCATCGGGGATATACACAGTTAAGGGAGGTTATTATGTGGCTCGTCAATACCTTAACCAGCAGCATGAACTAAGTGGTGGAGTTGGATCAACCTCAGGGCATGGAAAGGATTGGAACTTTTTTTGGAACTCGAAAGTTCCCAGGAAGATAAAAATCTGCGTGTGGAGATTGCTTATGGAGGCAGTTCCGGTCATGACTCAGTTGGAAAGGCGTAGTGTGACTAGAGAGGTTCTTTTCCCGGTGTGCTAGGATGGGGTGGAGACGATGATGCATCGACTTTAGGAGTATTCGTTTCCTCGCCAAATTTGGGCATTGAGCGATATTCCACTTATACACTGGGGCCTACCCATTAACTCTGTCAAAGAATGGGTTCGGAAGCTACATGAGGACTTGGATCGAGAATAGTGGGAATTGGTGCTCACGTTGCTTTGGGGTATATGATTTCACCGAAATCAGCTGATTTATGACAAGGACAAGCAAGCAGATTCAACCTTGGAGGTGGTCCAGTTTGTAGGAAGATTTATAGGTGAAAGGAAGGAGATTTTGGACATGGATCGTGCGAAGAAGCTAGCTCACAAAGTTGCTACTGCTGTTCCTAACAAGGGTGGACAGATTGGCGCAGAAGCAGGGGAGGAGAGGAGTGACTCTACGACACCATTACCTGCTAAAGGAATTGTCCGTATTAACGTAGATACAACTTTTGCCAAGGATGGGTTGCGTATTGGGATTGGCTTTGGAGTGTGGATGCATGACGGATTGTTTGCTTGTCGACATGAGGTTGTTGAGCACCCATTGTCTCCCCAGTGTGTCGAGGCTTATGCAATTCGGGCGGTGGTTCATTGGGCTGTCTGCAGGGCTGGGAGCGGATTGCAGTCTTTTCTAATTGTTTATCTTTAGTTAAGTCGTTTAAAGCTTTAGACTTCTAGTTTTCGGTCGTTGGCCCCTATTATGGTTGACATTATTATGTCTCTTGCTAGTTCTTTTTCATTGTTTAGTCTAGACTTTGTACATCGAGAGGAAAACTCTCTAGCTCATATGTTAGCTCGTCGAGTGGTACGCTAGTTGTTATTTCTAATTCTTGTACGGATTTGTTTATTTAATAATATGAATCATTTCTATTTGAACTAAAATAAAAATAAAAAATGTAATAATGAAGCCAGCGTATGACTAGATGAGACTAATCTCACTTGTTCAATACGAGGCGTCGATTCTAACCTTAAAGTTTAATAAAATTTTTATTGAAACAATTATCTTTTATTAATAAAATTCAAGAACACACGTAATACTCTCAGCGAACAAATAAAAAAAAACATAAACCACATTGTCCAACAAAAGATCACCCTTTTTAAACCACGACTATAAATTCAATAATATATACACAATTTAGTTAACGTCGCTACATTATCAGTAATTCACTATACCGGACTTCTCTTGGTGGTGGCAAAGTTGAGGTTAAGGTTTGAACCCCATGATGAGCTACCCCTTTTTTTATTTTCCAACCTTCCATCAATAACCCATTTACTTCTATTCATTTTGGTCCTATATAAAATTTATATATTTATGTTTTATTACTAATATAACATATGTGGATTGTGCTATAAATTTATAAAGTTTTAACGTACATGGTTCAATATTAAAATATTTATATTTTTATTTTGTATGTCACCTAACTTAAATGTCTAACTCCACTATGCATGAAACTTCAATTTGAACATCAATTAATTGAAGAATAATTTAAATTGAGTTTTTTTAATTTAAATTGTTTATTTTATGTATAATAAGATTAATAAATTATTTTTCAATTTAAATAGATAAAAAAATCGATACCTAATCTATCGAATTGTGGCCAAGGAGGAAACGGATCCGCGCTGCCATCCACGTGATTAGACATTGGTAGAACACCTTTTTTTTGATGATGAAAAGTAAAAGAGTGAAATAATAATAATAAATAATAAAATGATGAAAGAATAAAATGAGAGTAATGATTATGAATGATGTAGTATAAGATATTATGTTGATAAAAAGGTTGGAAAATAGAAAGGGCGGGGTCCGATTGTGTGTAAGTTGAATGAATTTGTTTCCACGAGGGAGACTGAGTCACTGACGTTGCAACTTGGATAACTTACTTTTAACTAATTACACATTTAAACTCTACCCAACACATGGATATTATTAGATTCAATTATTCCACCTGATGCTCACCTTATTTTTGTACCTTCGATCGGTTACACACACTACGCGTTCACCTGTTGTGTTCCTTTGTACTCGTTCCTTCCGTGCTCAAGGGTTTATCGCATGGAGAATTTTCTAAATATTATTTTTCGTACATATTTTATTTTATTTTTAATAATTTATTTTATACTTGTTGGAGTGCAAGCCAATCCTCTAGGGAATTCCCTCTGTAGATAGACATCCGCTGAAGCCCAAAAGGGCAACCTATGTTAGTTTCTGTGTGTAACAATCAAAGCTAATAGAATCTAAATAAAACAAACCGCCTTTAGTAAGAGTAATCCGAGGCCTGTGCTTGCACAATTTCATTAAAACAATTACGCCCCCTCACCTATGGTGCTTTGAGGATTCACTGGACACTTGTTTTTCAGGATACAACGGTCGAAACCCAACAGGTAAGCTGCACTGCTTAGCTGTTCTGGCGAACTCAGGTTATGCTTGGATTATCAGAGATTGAAGGATGGAGAAGAAAACAGAAGAGAAGAAAAAATAAAGGAGAAGAATTCTATTGGTGCAAAACTTCTACTTCAACACCGAGACCTTTTTATAGGTGAGGAATGGGGTGGGTAATGACAATCTCAATTAACTACACCAAGTAGTGGGTGCACTTCAATGGTGTAACTCCTACCCATTCATTGTGCCAC
>JAYMSP010002034.1:0-26778 GCA_036897095.1 Plantago elongata | reverse complement strand
ACAGCTTCTCTTCTTCTTCGTCTTTCCCGTCGATCTCTTCTTCTTCTGTTCCAACCAGATCTCAGCTTCTCTTCTTCTTCGTCTTTCCCGTCGGTCTCTTCTTCTTCTGTTCTAAGCTCCTCCAAGGCTCTAACCAGATCTCAGCAAGTAAGAGACACTTTATAGGTCATCATATGGGATTCCTAATATTAGCAGTCGAGCAATGGGAGAAGGAGCGGTGGGAGGAGGAGGACGAGCGGTGGGAGGATGAGCGGTAGGAGGAGGAGGACGAGCGGTGGAAGGAGAGCAGTCAGGCTGTTTTTGGATTTGGGGATTAGGGTTTAATGGGAGGAGAGGAGAAAAATCATATATATACTCTAATCTCGGTCCGGTCGGTGGACACGCAGTTTTGTCGGTTTTTGGACTGGACCGGACCTAGGACCGAAATGTTAAAATTCTTCATACCGAGGATCGGACCGAGTCGGGCCCGGACCGGACCGAGGACCGATTTTTCCGTCCGGTTAGGGCCGGTTTTTCGGTCCGGTCCTAATTTTGCTCACCCCTACCGTTGATAAGGACAAAATGGTCACTACAATGCGCTTGGTACCGAAGTAATGTAGCTGAATTGTTGTAATCCTTTGTTTAATCGAGTATTATCTTTAAATAAAAAAAGAAATTCAATTTAGTCAATATTGAGGTAGTATCGGATGATCGTGACATGAGAGGGTAGAGAGCGTGATCAGTTCGCTCGAAGCGTTTCTTCTTCTCCACTGCAAACAATTGAATTCTCAAACATTCTCTTTTTCATCAGTATTCAATTGAACTGTCCAACTCTTCTCAAAGGTTTTCAGTCTCATCCATCAACAAAGAGAGATAGGGAAAAGCCAATAGAAGATGTTGCTCGAACTTCCTCGGCTAACGAACTCTCTCAGGCTTCCTTTCGATGCCGATCAAGCTTACCTCAATCGTAAATCCTTCCTGCAAACCCTCAATCTCCACAGGTACCTCTTATTGTAACTCCACATTCATTTTTCTACGATTTTTACGTGCGTAATTAATGTTTATGTTTGCATTTCTTGCTAGTTCGAACGGAGAATCGGAGCTTGCGCGCAAGGTTGTTTATAAATGGGACGAAGGTACTGTTAGTTTCTCAGTTCTGTCGTTTCGTTTGGGAATTTTATCACTTATCTATGATGCTTAATGCACATGAATCATATTACTTGTGTATAATGCTTAATGTATATGAATGATATCATTTGAGTGTATAATGCTTTATGTACATGATTGATATCGCTTGAGTATGATGTATAATGCTTGGTGTACATGAATGATATCACTTGAGTATGATGTATTATGTGTATTAGCTATATATAGTTTGCTCTGGTGTTTCTGCCGTCTGTGTATATAAGTATGATGTCTGTGAACTGTGCAGCTTCTCATGAGGTCAGGCAAGCGTACAAGCAATTTGTAGCGGCAGTGGTTGAGCTGATGGGTGGTGAGGTGGTGTCCGAGGAGTTTCAGGAAGTGGCATTGAAAGTTTATGAGATGTTTGGTGGAGCCACTGATGTAGAACAAGAGGAAGGTCCCAAGAGGTTTTACACAAAAAAGTAGGTTATTGTCTTCCTAAAGTTTCAACATATCTGCATTTGTTGAAGTTTATTGCATCTGGTAGGTTTCGGAGGGTGTAGATATAAGAAGTACTTAAATTTGATGTTAAATTTTAGCAGTGTGTCATTTTTACTCTCACTGTAAGACATAGAGTATCTGTAATAGTACGCTATGCTCAACTTCGCTATGTTACAACAAACCGTTTATATCCCACAGAGCTACTATGATGGGAAACTAGTGGACATCTAAGATCTGATGCCTTTGGAAAGAATGGGCAAATAGGAGATTCGTAGACAGTTTTTATACGTAGTCTAAAGTTCTGAATGTATTTTTTTGCAGACACGGTTCACTTGGTTGAATGCTATTGCTAAGAATCTTTTGGTGAATTTTCATTAGTTTCCCTTATTCGTAACTTGTACTAATATTACACGCGTATTATCCTCTCTCTTTATAATATTCGAGATTACAGGTCTTCTCATCTTCTCAATTCCTTTTCTTGCCCCACCCTGAATTCTTTCCATCCCAACTCCATAGCTTACTGTTGTATTGTGTTTGGTTAGTCACATGTTTTAATTCCTTTTTCTCAACTGTCATTTTTAATTCTCTCATGAAACTTTAGCATCTCGAAGATGTTAAAAGTTTAATGAACTATGATGATGGAGGTCTGGGTTAAACATGTCTTCAATTCCGCTTTTTCTGTGTGCTTGTATGTCGATTTAACCCCACTTGCCCCTTTTCTCTTAAGTGGCTTTTGGGCTTTTATGGTCTATCTGCCATTTTAAGATGTTTACAATTGAAATTTCTACGTGAATTAAAGTAGGTCAGTAGAAGCATAAAGCCATAAACTAAATAAGCATCTCCGTTGGTGTTTTATTATTTTTTTCTGAAATGTTGCGAACACTTACTTTAATGCAGAGCAACTTTCGAGCTCTCTAGGCCACTGCAAACTAGTAGCTGCTTCTGTAACGTTGGAATGTTTTTGTAATGATTACACATCTGCATGGTTATCTTTTAGACCAATTAGTGTTTGACTTGCATGAAATACAGGTTAGAGTTGCAAAAACTAGTTGGTCATACAATCCCGGAAGCAAACTTACTCAAAGTTGCAAGTTTGGTGGAGATCCTTTCTAATCTTCAGATGAATGAACATGGGATTTGGCATGTACCAGGATCTACAAATGAAGTGATTGATGGTGCAGAATTTGGCTCGGACCTCGAATTCCATGCACCTGCTCGTTTTCTCGTTGATATTTCGTCGGAGGAGGCTGATGATTTGGTGAATGAGACTAGCACTTCTTGGTCTCATCGTGATGGGTGGTCTGATCATAGCAACCACACTAACTTCCAGCCTTCAGCTATTGGTGGTAATTTTGACCTAGAATGGTTGCAGGATGCCTGTGATAAAATTGTCAGGGGAAGTGCCTCACAGCTTCCCCGAGATGAACTGGCAATGGCCATTTGCCGCATTCTTGATTCGAATAAGCCTGGCGACGAGGTAGAAAAACATGTTGATAGTATCTGATCACAGTTGTTAAAATTGCTTTTTCGTATGGCCAACTTGTTACAATCATGGTTTGACTTGTAGATAGCTGGTGATTTACTGGATCTTGTCGGTGATAGTTCTTTTGAAACTGTTCAAGACCTTATAACGGTATGAGATTATGCCCCGACTTGAATCAGCTTTGTTCTCTGTCCAAGCACTATTTGTGAATGTCTCCTTTCATATTTCATTTTTTATTTAAAAGT
Organism: Plantago elongata; assembly: GCA_036897095.1. Taxonomy (NCBI): domain Eukaryota; kingdom Viridiplantae; phylum Streptophyta; class Magnoliopsida; order Lamiales; family Plantaginaceae; genus Plantago; species Plantago elongata. The sequence continues at coordinate 23,445 of JAYMSP010002034.1, read as the reverse complement.
TGGAGTTTGTCTCACATAACATTCATTCATCTTTAATGGTAATATACATTTCAAATCTTCATTAACAATTCTTTACTGGGGAGGGGTTTTCCTCCTGTGATTCTTCGAACTCTCACTCTGTACCACAAACATGCAATTGCCAGCATAGAAAGGATATTGTTGAAAGCATCCACCGGGGCTTGCTTGTTCTGAAATCTGATAAATCAACATCTGCTACGCAACCACGGATGCCCAGCTATGGTACTCAGGTCAGTCATTGAATTGGAATTTGTTTCTTAACATATGCAGAGTATCCATCTTCATGAATCATGAGTGGGTAGAATATTGAATTTGATATTTAATATAATTAATCCTATTACAGGTAACTGTCCAGACCGAGAGTGAACGGCAAATTGATAAACTTCGTCGGAAGGAGGAGAAGAAGCATAGACGTGGAACTGATCATGGGACTGAGAATGACTTGTCTACATTCAGTTTTGGTTCTTTACTCCAAGCAAGCGAGAGGAAGAATATACTTGATGATCTTGTAGGGCATGGTGACGGCTCTCAGCTTGCTGCCACTGCTCTTCCTCAGGGGACTGTGAGGAAGCATTACAAGGGATATGAAGAAGTCATAGTTCCTCCTATGCCAACTGCACCTATGCGACAAGGGGAGAAGCTGGTATTTTTACACTTATGGGTTTTCAATATATTAAAAGGGCATGAATTAATTGTTAATGGACTTTATCCTTTTGGTGGGTGGAGTGTAATTTTGTACTTTCATTAAATGTGGTTTTCCCTAATCTTTAGGAGAAGTAGGTGTTCAATAAGAAGTTAGCTTATCTATGCGTTATTACAACATATTTAGACGTTAATGTACTGCTCGTGTTTCCAGATTATGAGCATATTTATGACAAGATTGTTGATATTGTTTTCCAGTGGCAATTAGACATTCATTATTGTTTTTAAAATTTATTTGCATCTTTTATCAAAATACATCTGAGTTGTTTAATTTCCTTCTTGGAATCATTGAATCTATTTATACTGACAGATTGCAATAAAGGAGCTAGATGAGCTGGCACAAGCAGCTTTTCATGGTTACCAGTCTTTAAATCGGATACAGAGCAGGATATTCCAAACAACTTACAACAGTAACGAAAATATACTGGTGAAATAAGTCCATAATAGCTTTGTTTTTTTTTTTGTTCCAGGAAAATAATCTTCTTCATACCCTGAGAATGATTTTTATTTTCTTTCTTAGGTTTGTGCTCCAACTGGGGCTGGAAAAACGAATATAGCGATGATTGCTATTCTACATGAGGTGTGTGAAATACACTGCCTTTTTATTCTTTTCATCCTGTGAAATAAATTTTTGCATGCTGAGTGACATTATTTCCTGTACAACTTCACAACTAGTAGGAATAGGGTCAAAGGGAAGTAAGTGACATGCATAGAATGTCCACTTATTAATAAATTGGAAAGGGAAAGAAGACAGATCTGGACAAAGGTTCCTGTGCACTGTGCAGTCGAATCTGAAGAGTCTTGTCTCTTGGGACACAGGATAAATTAGAACTAGGCAAACGTACTATGTCAGGGGTTCGTTAATACAATCCTATTTGTATATTACATAAATTGGTATATTTTCATGCTTTATAATTAAACTTCAAAGCATAAAAGTCAATATATTACTGTACATTTTTTTTACTTCTTTTACTGTCACCATTGGTACATGTGTGGCTTAAGTTCTATTTCCACCTCAATCTCTGAACATGCACAATTTGCAAGAGTATTGCTTTGTTATACTAGGTTATAATAACCATACATGCGTAGAGGATTGAACTCAGATGAAATTGGCCTGTGTTAGAGGCTTACCCATTGTGTGTGTGGAATGCTGTTGAATTCAGGATGAAATTTTCCTCCCTGCACATTGTAGTGTTCTGTGCAAAAGTAATATTGGAGCTCATTGCTGTGTTGGCGCCAGCATCTGCTAGAGCCAAGAGGTCACTGAAAGACATATTAGCCCAAAGTTGGCATCATTTACGGACACCTTGCGATATAGTGTAGTCCTCACAGAACTGAATAAATGAACAACTTTTAGAATACTGTATGTTGCATCTCTCTGATATTATCCTCTGTGATGGCCTTGTCAGAATAATGTAATACATTTCCCATGATTCTTGTATCCTGCAACCAACATTCCCCATTTCTTCTTGTTCACGTATGTGCTTGTGTGTTCACATGTCTTTGTCCTATTTCAAATATATCAAATCTGCTACTTCTGTTCAAACTATCATGCTTCACACTTGCATGATAATTTGGTCCTTGCAACTTCTTCTAATTCCGTAAACATGCTGACAGATTGGACAGCATTTCAAAGATGGTTATTTGCATAAGGATGAATTCAAGATAGTGTATGTTGCTCCGATGAAGGTACTGGCAGAGTGGCAGTAAAATAATGTCAGTGTTCTCTTCTACTATATGTTAATCTATACTACCTTTCTTAGGCATTAGCTGCAGAAGTGACATCAACCTTCAGCCATCGACTATCCCCGTTGAATGTGTGTGTGAGAGAACTTACTGGTGATATGCAACTCACAAAGAGTGAACTTGAGGAAACTCAGGTTATCTCCTGTCCGTGAACTTTGGTTCATTTCACCTGTTTGCAATACTAACTTTCCTTTCTGATGATATCATAAGGTTTTCCTTGGAAAGTTTCTTAATTGCATCTTAAACTTGTAAGTTGTAACATTCTTCTGCTGTAGATGATTGTAACAACTCCGGAGAAGTGGGATGTGATCACTCGTAAAAGTAGTGACATGGCTCTCTCGGTGCTTGTGAAGCTTCTAATCATTGATGAAGTCCACCTATTGAATGATGACAGAGGTCCTGTAATAGAAGCTTTGGTAGCTCGAACTCTTCGGCAGGTATTTGTTTGCTTTATTCCTGCATGCATATGCACAATAAAGTGGTGACTAATACATGGCAGTTCTTCCATTCTTAGAGAGATCACATTTGATTGTGAGTGTGGGACTGGGGTGTATCATTTAAATAAAGAATGCATGAAGACTTTTATCATGTCTCGTAAATTTGTAAATCTTTGTAATGACTTATGAGGGTGAATAGAAAAGAATGATTTGATATGTCACCTTTCTACTGGGTCACCCTATATGGCAAAATGACGCTTAAATAATCGAATTGGTGGGCTAGCAGTAATCAGTTCCTCCATTTATTAGTGCATGTTAGCATGTTTTGAGAACTTGAAGCAGTCAGGCTGTACGTTTAATGATTGGAGCCACTGGCTTAACTACAGAATGCTAAAACTTTGAGGTCTTGGGTGTTTCTCTGCATGTTTCTATGTTGGTTTGCAATATTGGAGAATGGAGAGTTTTCTTTCTGTATGCAATCAACGATCCCTCATGTTGCAATCAGTTCTGAATCCATTTCTGGTTTCTTATCATTCCACTGGAAAAGTTTTTTTTTTTTTTTTTTTTTTTTTTTTTTTTGAAAAGTAATCAAGATGGTGTTTATTAATGAAAGTGATGATACACGGGAAGTGTACTACATTATATCAGACAAAAAGAAAAAAGGCTAGCACTATCAGGTAAGGGTTAACAGCAAGCCGAGTGGCAAGCTAAGACACCCCGTAACCATGAGGTCACGGGTTCGATTCCCTGAAATGGGCGATTATATTCTCTGAATAGAGATTGGTGGTGATTTGCATCTAGAATCGATTGATAAATTCGTCTTGTTTAACAATTGTAATTGTAATGCTATATTTCATGTCAATTAATAAAAAAAAGGGATTAACAGCAACCCCATCAAACCAGTACAGTAGCAATCCAAAGAAATTTCTCAAAATCTTCTAGTCCAGGTTGGAAACATCCTTGAAGCATCTATTATTCCTTTCAATCCAAATATTTCCAAACCAAACAACCTTGGACAAGTTATAACCTGTGCTGAAAAAAAAAATGTTACTCTTCTTTTAGTCGCACTATATTTGGTTTTGGCACAAACATTAATGAGGAGTGATCGAATAATTGTTTATGGAGGTATTATATTGATAAAGTTGTACGTGGGCTGATAAAAGTGTGAGATATATTGGATTAAAAAGTATTAACAAGTTGGGGTAGTTTTTTTTTTTTAGAGGAAACAAGTTGGAGTACTTGGTTACTTGGTTTCCTTATTAGTATATTTAGTACTATACTACTATCACTTAAATTTTTTGACCAAATATGAGAAAATGTAGTGTTAGTAAAAAGGGAGGGAGTATTTGGATTCATGGAGTGTTTTTCTGCTGCAAGTACTCCTCATGTGCTGTTGTAGTTAGTTACTTGGTTTCCTTATTAGTATAGTATTTAGTACTATTACTTAATTTTTTTGATCCAAATATGAGAAAATGTAGTGTTACTAAAAAGGGAGGGAGTATTTGGATTCATGGAGTGTCTTTCTGCTGCAAGTACTCCTCATGTGCTGTTGTAGACTATGAGCTCCATAGGTTCCAAATCCATCTGTCGAAATTTGATGGGCATGTTAGGATTGTTTACGGTTGTATGTTAGCACATAGGAGTATGATATTTTTGCAAAGTTCAAGTTATTTATTTTCGAAAAGTGATATTTTATAGTATAAGTTTATTAAATAATCTAATAATTATCATTTAAAATTAGTTCTGGCTGAAAACGTAATCTGGTTGACCGGGAAAAGATATTAATATCAAGGTTTTATAGAAATGGGAGTAAATGATTTAGGATTTATTACATATGAGACCTCCACTAAACACATATTTCTGAAATGGGTTCCTTTTTATTTTGACAATCACATCTAAGTGAGCGCAATTATATTATGTAATTACATATCCGTCCAACATTGAACATAGTTCAGTCAGGGCACTTCCCAGTGGAAGGCTTTTCAAGGCTTTAAACAAACCAAAAAGTGCCCAAATGGATGATTTTCGTAATCTACTATTAGTAGCCCTCCCATGACACCAACTTGTTGCACACTTACAACAATGTTTTGTGTCATGTGGGACCGAATTTTGAGCTTCTACCATTGTGATTTGTGAGTATGAAATGAGCAAGGTTTCTATTGAGGCTTTTGCAAATAAAGATGTTAGAAGCCCCTCCAAGAAGCTTAACCATTGCTAGTGGCCTTGACTTATAAACAATTTAACCCCTCAAACATTAAATTTTAAATAACTTCAACTAATGTTGAATAATTTCCTTCGATTTTACAAATAAGTCCTCGAACTATTTGTCTTTCACATTTCTCACTATTATGTTTGTTTTATTTTAGCTTTTCACCTTCTTCCATGATCACACACTAATTTACACAAACAACAACCCAAATTATACTACACTAAAAACTTCTGATTAAGACCGAAGCTTTCCAAGCCATAAAAGCTCCAGACCGGAGATGTAAAAGTCTCGATTTCGGAATATTTGCTTGAACGTGTAACTTTGTCGCAGATAAATTTGTCCTTATCCTGTTTTATCCTTTTTTTGTTTTTGTTTTGTTAAGACTTATCAGTACACAAGAGTCTCATGAGTACAAACTGTCCTTATTGAAATCCACATAATGTTACAGAAGGATTGCGATCGAATTAGGTTCTTTCAAGTCTTTTTTTGTTCCCTATCAAGGTCTAAACTCTCCTAGAACATAGCTTCTGAGTCTCAGCACAAGTTATTTTGTTATGTGTCTGTCTACAATATTCAAGACTATTCTAAAATTATGGATCTTCAGATTTTATATGGAGCTGGTATTGCAGCATCTCCATCAGCTTTCTCATACATAATTTGTATTGTGTCATGTAAACTATATTTTCACTGATATCTTCCTTGGTCAATAATCTATACTAAATAAAATATTGTAAACTATATTTTCACTGATATCTTCCTTGGTCAATAATCTATACTAAATAAAATATTGGAAGCTGTGATTGGATGTGTTTTTAATTTTCTTCAAGTTTGTGCCTTAAGCATGCTTAACAAAGAAGATCTTTGTTTTGTGAATGTCCAAGTCGGGTTAACTCTCCTAATTTATATATCTTTCAGGTTGAGTCAACTCAAAGTATGATACGCATAGTTGGCCTTTCTGCCACTCTGCCCAACTATTTGGAGGTTCGTATTTCAGCTGTTTTGAATTTGAGTTATGCATAGTACAGGCACTGATCAAATCTGTATGTATTGCACTAGGTTGCTCAATTTCTACGCGTGAATCCAGATAGAGGCCTTTTCTTCTTTGATTCGAGCTATCGCCCGGTTCCACTGGAGCAACGCTACATTGGAATTTCTGAAACTAACTACTTGGCTCGTAATGAATTGATGAACCAGATATGCTATAAAAAGGTTTGGTAAACATCTTGTGTAGTCAATGGTTTCATGGTGTGTTTCTGTATAAAGCTGTGACTATTCTTTTCTTACAGGTTACTGATTCTCTAAAACAAGGCCATCAGGTCATGGTTTTTGTTCATTCTCGGAAAGATACTGGAAAGACAGCTGACAAACTGGTAATGTGTTTTTTCTTCAAAGTGATATAGTTAATGTTATGTTTGACTTGACCTTGTATTTACTATTTAGAGGCTTAGAGCGAAAGCACTAAAGTTTTTTTCTTTAATTAAAGAAAAGCAAATTAGGAAGCACACGGATTGGACATTGCCAGTCTATCCAAATTGCAACTTGTCTAACTATAACGTGTCCCAAAAATTAAGTCGTATAATCCTCAGACTGGAATCAATCTCCATGACCCTTACTGAGATTTACTAGCGAGTCTCTACTCTGCTATAATTATATTTTGGTACTCTAAATGCCCCTTCATCTACAGGGATAACTTAAGTCCCATATACTATATGCATAAATTAGTTGTTGGCATATTATATCTGCATCTAATCTGACCAGAGATTTTTTTTTTTTAATAGTAACCAAGATGGTTTTTATTAATAAAACTGATGACACATGGGAAGTGTACTACAACAGGTTACAGAAAAAAAAACGGCTAATACTGTCAGGTAAGGGATTAACAGCAGCCCCACTAAACTAACAGTAGCAACCCGAAGAAATTCCTCAAAATCTCCCAGTCCGGGTTGGAAGCCTCCTTGAAGCATCTATTATTCCTTTCAATCCAAATACTCCAAACCAAACAACTTGGGATAAAATTCCAAAGAGTTTCCTATTGGTTGGCATGGTCCAAGACAATTTGCATCTTCCCAAAACAGAATCCCAAAGTATTCGTGCTGACCAGAGATCTTTTTGAGATAATAAAGTTCAAAATTTCCTGTTTCTTGCTAATAAAATGTCTCAGTTCTGTATGCACATAGTAATCTAATTTTCTTTGAGCTTGTTTGATGACTGCGAAACAAGTTTCTTATCTCCACGTACAATGACTATATCACTGATCCTTGTTGCATAAACATGGATCAGAACACTGAGATTTGTCTATATACATTAATTTCTCCGTGCCTCATGCCGTTATGTTATTGACACAACTATGATATGTAAACCTTAGTCCACATAAGTATATGGTAAAACTCTCTGGAAATATATAATGAATTTAATGCTGCGGAATTGGTGGCTAGTTGTACGTCAAAATATTTGGATGACCTCAATCTCAAGATTATTCCAAGTAATTAAATCTGATCAACTGCTAAACCTCAGTGTTAACTTGGCATATCTCCTTTCTCTTCCTAACATTAAGGACCGCAATTTTTAACACTTACAGTCTGGGCAAATAGGAATTATCGATTTTATTTCTTCCTTCTATTGAGCTCTGAATATTGAATACTTGAATCTCATCTCGACCATATATTATCTTGTGCTGAAGCCGGATATATATACCGTTTGATAATGTTTAGTCATGACATTGTTGTTCCTATGCACAAATTTACTTTTTACGCGTTTCCTTCCTTTATTTGTCTTAAGTGTTTTAAAGTAAAATTTTCAATTTGATTGATTTCAAACTTTAGTACTAATTTATGCATGAGCTGTGTTAACCATTTCTTCATTGACTGCTTCTATGATTTAGCATTGTTTGTCATATGTGCAGATTGAAATAGCTAGAAGCGATGAGAGCTTCAATCTTTTCACAAATTCTGATCATCCTCAGCAGGGACTTCTCAAGGCAAGGAACTTTCTCCTATTCTGAATTTGGTTGTTTTTTTTACGTCTAGAGAATATATTTATTTTTATTTACTTCATCCCGCAATGTATGCTATCCAGAAAGAAGTTTTGAAGTCTAGAAACAAGGAGCTGGTTCAGTTGTTTGACTATGCTGTTGGTATTCATCATGCTGGAATGTTACGTGCTGACAGAGGATTGACCGAGCGGCTTTTCTCTGAAGGACTTTTGCGGGTTTGCTACTGGCGCTTTAGTTTATTGTGGTTCAGTTAAACAACGATTATTGTTATAAATTTTATTTTCTTTATTACTAGGTTCTTGTATGCACAGCAACTTTGGCATGGGGTGTAAACCTTCCTGCTCATACTGTGGTTATTAAGGTAGCTTTACTTCTATTTATTCCATCATTTAGTGAAAAAAATCCATGGATGTCTCAATTTATTAGATATATATATATTTTTCAATTAAGTTGACTGCCTGTCATGCTTCATGTCTCCATGCATAAATTAGATTGTCACCCTTGTGTGAATTCTAGAACCTGTAAAATTTATTGTGCAAGAGCAGTTCATCTTTTTTTCAGTTCAAGTTCGTTGAGTGACGAACGATTTGGAAGGGGGGGAGTTGTTGCTTAAGAAATAATTGAATGAAAGAAGGATGTTTTATATAACAACTTACAAGGAGTGAAAGTTCAATCTCAGTATACGATATGTATGCTAAGCAATTTGGATATCTAGAGTTCTAGACATTTCCCATTTGTACAGGGTTATAGTAAATCATCTATTGTACTCCTTAAAAATTATGATTATCACATATTGCTACCAGATACCACATATTGGTACCAGTCAAATCTTTACTGGTGCCAGGCACTTCATATGGGTACCTGGAAAGATTTTACTTACTGATGCCAGGTACCACATATGTGTACCAGACACCATGTATCTATGTTCAGCCGTAACTTTGTCCAATCATGGGGCTGAGAGTAATTTATTTGGGCTTCATAATAATTGGGTTAGAGAATGGTTCTTACTTAAGAGTAATTAATGTCATGTGTTGGAGCTGAGAGCATCAGAGCAATAAACCTGATAATTTGTTAGTGAATTTGGTTTTAGCTTTTCCTTTTTGCCTTGTTTTCCTCAGCTACAAAGAACCTTCCACTCTAGAGATTCCTTGGTAATTTTCATATTTAAGTTTGTCTTGGCCTTGATCTCACCAGGGAACTCAAATATATGATCCAAAAGCTGGTGGTTGGCGTGATCTTGGCATGCTCGATGTTATGCAAGTAAGATTTAGCTCTTTGCTTATTTAAAGAGTTTCCAAGGATTCATATTTTGCTATGTTGTGTCATATTGAGATGGAATTACACTTCTGTAGATATTTGGGCGTGCCGGAAGACCCCAGTTTGACAAAAGTGGTGAAGGAATTATTATTACGAGTCATGACAAGTTATCCTACTATCTGCGGCTTTTGACGAGTCAACTTCCTATTGAGAGTCAGGTAAATTTCTTCTAAAGATCATTAAGTACTCAAATAGACCAACAAATAGTAGCAGTCAAACCTGTCTCCCCCCACCCCCTCACACATTAAATTTAAAGAAAGAAGATGAGCAGATTATATACCCTTTCCCAACTAAGTTGCGCTAGTGTTTTCTTGTCATAAATTTGGGTTATAATCCTTCTTGAAAGGTGTATTTGCATCTTCATTTGCAATGTTAGAAGTTGTTCACTGGTGTACAATCATTTAAAATTATACTAAGTCTCATGAAGGTCCCCTTACATTTGGAGAGTCCGGAGAGACCCCTAGTTTTTAACACATATTATCTAGTTTTTATATAAATAGCATGTGTTATAGTTTTTACCAATTTTTGTCTAGTTTTTCATGTTATATATCTTTATGTTGTGCATTTTTGTTGAACCGTCTATTATTTAGTATGTATTGTCTAGTTTTTACAACATATTGTCTAGTTTTGTAACTATATTGTCTAGTTTTATAAATGATCTTGTTTAGTTTTGTTACTTGTACATAAATTTCATTTGGTGTAATCTATATTGTCTAGTTTTTACATTAAATTGTCTAGTTTTTACATTATATTGTCTAGTTTATAAAATGAATTCTCTAGTTTTTACATGATATTAAGTTTACACTATTGTTTAGTTTTTACATTTTATTGTCTAGTTTTTACTTGAACCGTTTTTAATGTCATTTAGAGTCAAGTTGCGGAAAAAAGGTATACTTGTCTAGTTTTACCATTTTGATGGGACTTTAGGGACTCTCCAAAATGTAGGGTCTCTTGCAAGACGGACTCTTAAAATTAGGCTTATCAAGCATATATACAAAAAATTGGCTTGACATATCTGGATTCACATTTTGAAGCACCAGCGGAATTAAATTGACAAATGCCTACTATAATTGACTGCAATCTTTTGCTTTTGTTGTGTGCAGTATAATTAAAATTTATAGAGTTGGTCAGCAGATTTATCTCCATAGTGGTGGAACTTTGGTCTGTGATGACATCACTTACATTTCAAATCTGCATTTCCGGGACACGGTAGCCTCTACTTATGAAAAATAAAGCAGATGGGCAGGATTGATTACTTGAGTGATAACATTATGCTATCAAATTCAAAGATGTCTCACTTTCTTTTTTCTTTCCTTTCACAACATTAACTTGCTTTCTTGAGCCCTGTCCTTAATTGACCTGTATAAATTCATCCATATGTCCTACCAAGCATTTGATGGAGGGGCAAAACAGCAATAATTTATTTAAATTGTAGTGTTGATTGTTTTGTCAGCATATTGATGTTTCTCCGCTTATATTCAAATATTTTACATCGGCAGTTCATCACCTCATTGAAAGATAACCTTAACGCGGAGGTGGCATTGGGCACAGTGACAAATGTTAAGGAGGCTTGTGCATGGCTGGGCTATACATATCTTTTCATAAGAATGAGGATGAATCCTCTGGCTTATGGTATTGGATGGGATGAGGTATCATTCAGTATCTTGCAACTTATTTTATTATAGAACATGCTTTATCAACTATCCTTGTGAAATTAATTTGCTTTGATGTATTGACAGTGTACACCGTACAAGGTCTTTGATTCTCAATGTATTGTCCTTGGGTTCTGATCGTTTTTCTTTCTTAATTGCAAGACATATATTTTAGTTCCTGCACAAGATGTGATTGCTAATTATTCTACTTCTCAATGGCTTATGTATTTGTTTCACTCGTTTTGTGATGATAATGTGTATGCAAAATCTTGTGTGTGTGTGTGTGTGTTAAGCTATCTGAGTTTGTTCTCTGCAACCCTGCTTGGCTGTAGCCATACCTTGGTCATACATCTTTCTCTTTAGATTGGGGCTTCTAAGGCACTGCCTATAATACATCACCTCTATTTTTTAGCACATATTTGCACGAGTTGTCCTTGATAGATTCCCCTAACATTAGGAACTTTCTTGATAGATTAATACCTGACATAGTAAATTAAAACCTTACCTGTCGTTTTTGAACCATATGTACTTTTTCTTACCTTTCGTTTTTCAACCTCCTCCCCCCCTCGAATTAATACTCCCTTCGACCCAATAAGAAATTATTAAGGTTGACTATTTTTACGAACTTTGACCACAAATATTTCTAAATTACACCACATAAGAATATTATAAAATTATAATAAGAAAGTAGATTTCTTATATAATAGTATAATTTTTAATTTGTTTTCAAATGTTATTTAAGAGTTATTTGTGGTCAATATTCGTCAAAAAAGTTAACCTTAGAAAGCTTTTGTTGGGATGGGGGGAGTATTAAACTTTCCTTTAATGTTTTAAAACATTTTTACCCATTTATTGAATGAATGATCGTGTAACAGTAGTACCAATACTGATTTTGTTGTTAAACTCAATTCGTTCTGTTAAATATTTGAGTAGAGATTTACTTGTTTCTTATTTTTTAAAGCTGTTGTGTAGGCTAATATATCAAGCAACAAAAGTGTCGTTATTTTGTATCAGGAAAGTGGGGACTAATTAACACCAACTCATGAATCTTGATATTGACATGGCTTGCATTCATTTTCTGTCATAATGTAACTTCCAACATTGACATGACTAATTCTAATTAACACTGAGTCATCAACAAAAATGGGGTTGTGTATTAGGAAAATCGGGACTAATTAACACTAACTCATCAATCTGGATATTGACATGGCCTGAAATATTTAAACGGATACATTTTGTAATGGCTTCCAGCTTTTCCCCTTGGTTCCCTTTTCACAGTATTGTAATGTATCTTCCAAATTAACACATTGATATCAGGCTGCTTGTAAAATATTATCTCAGCGTAAACTTCTTACTTCATTCTACATTAACTAAGTTATATATATTATTGACAGGTTGTTGCTGATCCTTCATTGAGCTTAAAACAAAGAGCTCTGGTATCAGATGCAGCACGTTCTCTAGACAAGGCAAAGATGATGCGCTTTGATGAAAAAAGTGGAAACTTCTATTGTACTGAGCTTGGTCGCATTGCAAGCCATTTCTATATTCATTATTCTAGTGTTGAAACATATAATGAGATGTTGAGACGACACATGAATGAAAGTGAGGTACATTTGAAGGCGCATACTATATACGCTCCTTGTCATGGATTCTGAGCAATTATGATCTCTAATAAGGCTGTTCTGTATTCATTACTATCTTAAACATTACTGATTTACTAAAACATCTTGAAATTTCTATCCTGTGTCAGCTTGAAACCAGGCATTGAATGTGTAGTTATAGAAGTGTTGAGTGAATCAGAGACATGCTTTGTCTAACTATTTAAAACCCGCTTTCCTTTTCCTAGATCTCTCATTAACAAAGACACATTCCAATGGCAAAAGCATGGCTAATTGACACCCTTTGTACCCATTTATTTACGAACATGCAACTCATCTTCCTACATTTTGAATTGGATCATCATTTTTGCTTTTTTTATTTATCTCTTATATATTTAATGTTTATGAGTGAAAGTAGTGAAAATAAAGTGAACTGTGGTGTGTTGAACCAAAAGCTCTTAGTGCACATGGGTGGATTATTATTTGCCATATATTGGAATGAGACATTGGCACAGATATAAATCGCACGGATGGTCACTGTTCTACCTTTATAGAGATCTTACGCCTCCTAAGCAAAGTTTTATGTGATAGCATATAGTGTACTATATTCATGACATGATAAACTTTATAGTATTTGTATTCTTGATAGTTTTAGTTTTCCATTTAAGTGACTCATTTTTAGTCAGAGATTATATGTATACAATCGTAGGAAATAGGATAGGACTTCTCATAAAATCTTTGGTAAATGCACTACATATTCGCTAAACCAAGTGATTGAATTTTCTTTCTTCTAGGTGATTGACATGGTTGCCCATTCTTCTGAATTTGAAAATATTGTTGTCCGTGAGGAGGAGCAAAATGAGCTTGAAGAGTTGACCCGCAGATGTCCTACAGAAGTTAAGGGTGGTCCATCAAACAAACATGGAAAAGTATCGATTCTTATACAGGTGGTCCATTTTTGCCTGTTGAAAAATGTAGTTTGAATAGGATTCTGTTTGATATACCTCTGAATAGTAAGACAAGCTTTTGTACAATTATTGATTAAAAAAATCCTGTTATGCAGTTGTACATATCCAGGGGCTCAATTGATGCCTTCTCCCTAATTTCTGATTCAATGTATATCAGTTCGAGCTTGGCACGCATCATGCGTGCCTTATTTGAGATTTGTTTGCGGAGAGGGTGGAGTGAGATGACTTACCTAATGCTGCAGTTCTGCAAGGCTGTGGATCGTCAAATTTGGCCACATCAACATCCACTCAGACAATTCGATAGAGATATTTCAACAGATGTTCGCCCTTCAATAATTACTATGTTTATCTAAGGTATGTCTTTATGCCTTGCAATTTCACTGCCTTAGCTTTTTCCCGGTCTGTTTCAGATACTGAGGAAGCTTGAAGAAAGAGATGTTGACTTGGATCGCCTCTATGATTTGAGTGAGAAAGACATCGGATCTTTGATTCGTTTTATACCCGGAGGAAAGGTACTACTACAGTTACTCTTTCTTCTTCAGGACTTCCATTGGGTGACTATCCTTTTAATTTAATGTACGTAAAATCTCTCTGATCTCTGAAGACAGTCAAGCAATATCTGGGGTACTTTCCGATGGTTCAGTTATTTGCTACCGTTAGTCCAATCACCAGAACTGTACTTAAGGTAATGTCATGCTGTTGGTATTTTATTTTTTTTTGTCAGAAAATCATTGTTTAATAGTCACACTTATATATAATTATTCCTTTGATAGGTTGATTTGACTATTAGCCCAGATTTTGTCTGGAAAGATCGATACCATGGTACAGCTCAGCGGTGGTTGATATTAGTTGAGGTATTCACTTGCTAATGATTTCTTACAAAATTTAGTTTTGTCACTGGTTTGGTTTTTTTAATTAACTTAGTGCCAGCAAAAGTTTGATTGCCCCTGCAATTTACAGCTTGGATAGTGTAACAAGAAGAGAAAAGTATGCATTATGCAATATACTGGAGTGTCCAGCCCCGTATGTCCAGAAAAGCACTGTCAAAACAGAATTTTAAGAATTCTTTTAATATATTGAAGGTGAAGAAGTTAAAAATGTGCCAAGTAACATGAAATGTAGGCAGAAATCACAGTTTGCGGATTACACAATCAAATTGTCCATAATAATTGCAACATTGATTTTATCTAAAAGAATAATAAGAACACATAATGTACAGTAAGTACACTAAAGAAAAACTCCATCTAGAATTATTTTCAAGGAAACAAAGGCACTGGTTTGTCCTAGAGACACTGAGAACTGTGGTTTATTTATTTCAGATATTTACAAAACCCACCCCTGCAAGATGGTCACTTTACAAATTCATGCCTCCTATTTGAACATTTACAAATGACTCCAAAAAAATGAACTAAACTACAAAACCAATTACAACCAAATTCTTTGTCAATACCGGTGCTTATGTCATCCGGTTTCATGGCCGGCGACACACTTCCAAGGCTGACATGGACTTCCATATCAGCATTCCCGCAGGGTTTATATGTAATTGTTGGGAAAATTAGTTGTGGTCTTTGATGGTCATACACGCGCGGGCTATATGTAATTGATCTAGTATCATGTGGGTTTATATGTAATTGATTTTGCTATTTGTTCAAAAAACTAGCCGTTTTTCTAATTCTGCTATATTCTCATCTCAATTCTGCTTTTATATGTAATTGTTCAAAACGAAAAATGATATGGAGCTTATTTTACCTGTTGCCTCCAATTCAATTTTATCTTCACTTCTACTCTCATCCTGTTTCTCTACTACGGTATGTTTTGGGATGGGATATATGATGACAGATTATGAATTTTTCTTCTTCTTGGCTTCTATTGCTTTTTTTCTCCATAGTCTAATCTTTTCATGGGGATTTTGGTTATGGAAGATGAAGACACGGTAGGAGTTATGTTTGACTATTTATGGTGAGAAAATTACAAGAAAGATGAATTGAAAGTGAGAAATGGAAAATTTGATTTTTGGTGTTTGTTTGACAATTACAGATAAACCCATGCCACATAAGAGCCACATCAATGCCACATAAGCAATTCATGCCATGTCACTGCCGGAGTCAACGCCGGATGGTGAAAATGGGTTTATATGTAATTGTTCAAATAGTGGGTATGTATCTGTAATTGGACAATCTAGCAGGGGGTGTTTATGTAAAACTATGGAAGTGCTAATTTGGCAAATTCACTTCCTTTGGAGGGGAAAAATATACTGCATATAAAAAATATCTTCCTAGGCACCAAGAAAATGCCTTTATTGTCCCTGATAAATTTTATAGGGTAGATAAACCACTTGCTCAAGTTAGTAACATAATTACAACGGAATCTTGCTCATCTTGTTAAGTTACTTGTCAAAAAGTAAAAATTAGCCATTGCTTTGTTTTTATTTATTCATTTATTTACTTTGAAAACATAAAACAAACTTATTTCCATTTTACAGGATTCTGAAAATGACCACATATACCACTCCGAGCTATTCACTTTGACGAAAAGGATGGCAAAAGCAGAGCCTCAAAAACTGTCCTTTACCGTTCCAATATTTGAGCCACATCCTCCTCAGTACTTCATTCGTGCTATTTCTGATTCTTGGCTGCATGCAGAGGCATTTTACTCTGTGTCATTCCAGAACCTTGTGCTTCCAGAGGTAGTCTTCCAGAGTACTTGTAGATTATCTGAAGCGCCTGAGAGTATAATGCCTCCAGAGCATTATACAGTCCTTTTATCTTTTTTTCTTAAAATCTTATCAGGCTTATGCTACTCACACCGAGCTCCTTGATCTGAAACCACTTCCTGTGATGGCACTTGGCAATGAGACTTATGAAGCCTTATATAGCTTCACCCACTTTAATCCAATACAGACTCAGGTTTCAATTCTCATTTCTATTTTGATTTAATATTGTATTGTCCTCGTAAGACGTCACCATCTTATAGTTACTGACGTGGTGTTTTGGCTAATCATCAGGCATTTCATGTGCTATATCACACTGATCAAAATGTGCTTTTAGGAGCTCCAACTGGAAGTGGTAAAACCATTTCAGCGGAGCTTGCCATGCTCCATCTGTTTAACTCTCAGCCTGATATGAAGGTACATTCCTCGCTATGTATGATCCTCAATGTGCTCCATTCATTCAGTAAATGGTTATTGCATTTGTCATTTGGCATTAGGCTCTGTTGTCTTCACCTGAACAGATCAACATAACTGAACCGGTTGTCTGTATAATATTTCCTCGGGCAGTATGGTAAAAATGGTTATAGACTCTGGAAATTTTGTTTTAAGTTTCGCATTAGAGCTTTGCAATCCGGCCTTTTCTTGGTCTATTTATAGAAAGACTTCTTTTCTTGCTATAAAACTTATCTTATCTGTAATATTGTTTTGAGCTTAGAAATGTACTCCCTCTCAAATTAAATCAATGACATGGTTTTCCCTAATTGTTTATTAATCTGTACTTGACACTTTAACACTCAATTTAATTCATATTCATTACAGGAAAACTTGGAACAAAAAATAGTTCCTTAATTAATGTGCACAATGCGAAAATGTCATATATGTAAAATAGGAGCAATCATCAATTTAATTCTTAGAACATCAGTCTTGCCGTCTTTTCTGCTGGGAAGCATCGTAACCAAGTCACTGGCCTTGTGTGTGAGCTAGTGGAGAACATCCAAATCTTTATTTTATTCATTCTTCACTTTTAATGGTTCAGTTTAGGCAACTTTCAAATAAGCATGTTACAGCTGCTTTTAAAATTGCACACTGTTGAGCCGAATCTTGGCGCTGACAACTGCAATACTTTCGTTTGCATCAATATAAGTAAGGCATGCTGGATGCTACCCTGGCTTGCTTTCTTGGTTACAGAGTCAACCATATCTTTGTAGGAACTGATTCCTCTTTTCTTTTCTTTTTTAATTCCAACGAAACTGTTCCTTTATCATGTACTTCATTTCCTGGCTTGATTTCACTTTCTTTGATGCTTGGTGTTTTATCTTTTTCATGACAATTCTTATGGTCTGTGCGGTACATGGAACAGGTTATTTACATAGCACCTTTAAAGGCTCTTGTCCGTGAGAGGATGAACGATTGGAAGAAGCGGCTAATTTCGCAGCTTGGAAAAAGAATGGTGCTCACATATCTTTTTCAATTATATTTGTAAAGTTATGCCCAGGATGACTGTTAACTTGGTTATATATCCAGGTTGAAATGACAGGGGATTATACCCCTGATATGACAGCTTTATTAGCAGCAGATATTATAATTTCTACTCCTGAAAAGTGGGATGGCATCAGTCGTAATTGGCACACTCGAGGCTACGTTAAGAAGGTGAAGATATTCCTCTATACTCCACAGCCATTTTCGTTGACTCATGTGGACTCAAACACTACATTCGTGTTTTGCAATTCACAAAATACATGTTTTTCTCCCTAATCTTCAATTTGGTATGCACCAAAGACATAAGTGACCCCTACCAGTACCACATCATTTTTCCACTCGTTTATCAGATTCAGCTTCTTTCTTTAATTCATTTCATTAATAACCTCTCAAAGAAAATCAATGTAACCTGTAGCTTTTTCTAAAGGTAATCAGAAGCAACCATAATCATTTTGTTCTTATAACTATTAGTGTTTGATGGTCGATTCTCAGCATGGTTCTGTTGATTCTTTGAGCTTGCCACTCAACCCCCAAAAGAGATCATGAGCCATGCTATGATTTCTATAGGAGAAGAATCACATTTGTTAATGAATTTACGTGTTACTTTTTCTTTCTCTCCTCTCCCCTCCCCAGCACCAAAGGGTCTTCAAACATCCTACTGCTGATTCTTTTTAATTAATGTGTAGGTTGGACTTATGATATTAGATGAAATTCACTTACTGGGTGCTGATCGTGGACCTATATTGGAGGTACAGATTACATGTAATCTTGATATGCTATGCCTATCATTGCTTGCCTGTTGCAGTCGCATCTATAGTTGTAAAAAATTAAGGATCCTATGTTTGCATGTTAAATTTCTGTAGGGCTTGTGGAATTTAATCTTTTTTACGTGGAGCATGGATAACAAGTCAGGTTGCTTAGTTAATTAAGTTTAGTAGATCACATAATATTTTGTAAACCAGTATGAATTTTTGCTATGGAGGAAAAAACATATAATACTGCTCTCAGTTTATTTAAATTGGTATTTTTGTTTAATGTGGATACTGGACGACCAATAGATGCTATGTTGCATAAGTGGATAGCTGAGTGACTGGTCAAAAATGCAAATTCCTCTAATGATGTCGCACTTAATATTTCTTCTGTTGCTTTAGCCTGTAAAAACCTCTATGAAAACGTAGGACATGAACAATGAAAAGTTACCTGCCATTACTTGAACTGAGTACTTGAGAAAATGTGATCCACTGGATCATTATATGGAGGTGGATGATATAATGAAGTACTTAACTATTTTGTTTCCCACTTCTCAATTGTGGATTTGATGGTATAAGTTCAGAATTTAACCTACTAGGATTAGTGTGGAGATGTATACATGGACTCAGGATAGTTGTGGAAATAAAACTCATGTCATCCAAAACTATCTGTTCTGCTGCATATTTAAAAACAACTATCAATCTGGACCAGACAATTATTGTTAATGAGGGTTCTGGCACGAACATCCAAGCTTGACAGTTGACACTTTCATTCCAGTCCTATTCTGTTGCAGTGCTCCCCACTCGAGCACCCACTCATCAGTAGCAATCATTTTAGTTTGGTTCATATTCTGTCTCTGCAGGTTATTGTATCTCGAATGAGATATATATCATCACAGACTGATCGTTTGATTCGATTTGTTGGTTTGTCAACAGCATTGGCTAATGCCCAGTAAGTTCTAATGTTCTCATTTTTTAGGTTAATTCATATTTCAGATGTTTGACTGTCCATATGTATAAACCATCCATTGGGGTTCAGTTCTACTCAATTGGCTGTCTGTATTCTTGTCATTTTGGTTGATGGATCCAATTCAAAACCTACTTCCTGTGAAATTTCCTTTCTCGAGTCTTGTTAACGTATTACAACTAATGATATTCTCATCTTTTAATACCACTGGGGTTCAGGTTTTACTCAATGGGCTATCTGTTTTCATATCATGTTGATTACTGTATCTAATTCAAGTCCTACTTTCTGTGAAATTTCCGTTTTGACTTGTGCAATTTCAAGGCATAGCCAATTATTACTATGGAAGTGAAAATATGCCACAACTCCATGCACACACACACACACCCCAAACAAAAAAATGCATAGGAAAAGAACTCCTTATTTATGTATACTCACTTTACTCTTCCGTTGTGCAACTCTTCCACTAGATATTTACATGTCTGCACGCTAGGATCTGTATTATAGACATTACTGAATTAGTATCTAATGTCTATCATCCTCACCATGTATCTGTTAAAGCTTTCGATATTGCAGTGTTTTTAATAAAGCTTTCCCTTATTGTTTATACAGCGACTTGGCTGATTGGTTGGGTGTTGAAGACAATGGCTTGTTTAATTTCAAGCCTAGCGTTAGGCCTGTCCCTCTTGAAGTCCATATCCAGGTAAATGTTGTTCCATCATATCACATGTATCCTTTGTAAACTTGCAGGAAATTCTGTACATGATTCTCTATCTGGAGAAACATCATGGTTGACTTACTTGGACTATTTTCTTGTGTAGTAGTATATTTTCCTGGATGGTGAACCAGATTTAGATTAGAAATTTGTACAATGAAACATTTACTCACTTTTACTGAGTAAAATCCAAAAAAATAGAGTAAAACTTCGCATGAATAGTCTGTTACTCGGTTGATTTCAATGTAGAGGCTCAATTTGTGTTTGGGTTGATTTTTCGATATCTATAGTTATGGTTGATATAATATTTGTCTCGGGCCTTGGGTAGAGTGTCTACTCACGTACTAGGTTGTCATTCATAAAATTGGAGAATGATTAAACTGATTTCTTACCATTGATGTATTTTTTCATTTGGCTCAGAATCTTCCATGTCACCAAAACAGACATGTAGAGTATGTGTTTGTGTGCATGTTGGTTGTCTTTGTGGGCTGAAATAGTATTGAACGTGTTCTGAAATCCGAATATTGGTAATACATGTAAGAAACAGGGGGGAAAGGGTGATGGTTTCTTTCAAGAGGAGAGTGCTGCAAAATGTAGGCCGTTTGAATATGTTTTAGCTTAGGTAGTCATTGAGATTAGACACTTTTGATTATTTATAGGAGACTCAGAATCTATTAATCCTACACATGGTAAATTGTGTTTATTACAGACATTGCAAATCCGGATATTAAGTCTGGAAGAAAGTGTGATAAAACATCTTAAAACTAGTTATATTTTCCCTTAGAAAAGTCTCTATCGTTCATAGTCTATTTAAACTATACTAGTTTGTTCTGTAATACCAAAATTTTTCCATACTTGTATACAGAAGAAAACAAGGACAATTGTCGATATGCTATGTATTTTATTTGGGATATTAATCATTAGTATCTTACAGCTTAAATTATAATTTCATACATTGCATGTATTAATCAACACAGACATACAGGGAGGCATAAGGTGGTCTTGTGGTAAGGAGTTGGGGTTGTATGCAAGAGGCGGAGAGTTCGAACCCCGACAACGTTGGAGTTATAAGGTGGTTCTGGTTGAGGCATGGAGTTATAAGGTGGTAGTGATAATTGTGATTTGTAATATAATTAGCTTATTCAAAAAATAAAATAAAATCAACATGGACATACTAGAAAAATAAAACTACAGTTGAAACCAGTTTCATGTTCGAAGTCACTTGCCTTTATGTAGATGTCTTATTGTTCCTATCTCGTTCTTCTGAATTGTTAAGTACATATTTATTTGTATTGTTGTTTTTATTTAGTTTTCTTTTAATTTTCAACATCTAAAATAAGCATCTTAAATCTGTATTTATGCTTGTGTTTATATCATCCTGATCATTATGGAGATCATTGTATTGACATTCTGTGTCCCTAGTCGCAAATTTCTTAACTTGAAATGTATATTTGTGCACAGTATATAGATATATATTGACATATTTTGTAATATTGTGTCTATGGAATTACCTGGGGACTACTGTGACATCCACTGCTCTTCGTCACTTTACAATATCGAAAATTGCTTTCTAATAGCCATTTTTCCCTATTCTGTTAATGTTTTCATTGGGGTTCGTCTGCTCGTACGTTGTCTTAACATAGTTTCTTTTTATATTTTCTCATGGAACATATCTTCTCATCAGGGGTATCCTGGGAAGTTTTACTGCCCAAGAATGAATAGCATGAACAAGCCCACATATGCTGCTATATGCACCCATTCACCCACAAAACCAGTTCTTGTATTTGTCTCATCACGTCGTCAGACAAGGCTTACTGCATTGGATCTCATTCAGGTAAGACATCTTAATATAATGTGAACAAACTGATATCTTCTTATAGTTACTCATTTCTGTTTTTCTTTTTTCTATTATTTAAGTATGCAGCTTCAGATGAGAACCCCCGGCAGTTCTTGTCTGTGCCTGAAGATGCACTTCAGATGATACTGTCCCAAGTAGCTGACCAGAATCTAAGGCACACTCTGCAATTTGGTATTGGATTGCACCACGCAGGATTGAATGATAAGGACCGGTCTCTTGTTGAGGAGCTTTTTGCAAACAACAAGATTCAGGTAGTTTACACTTTCCTTGCTTTCATTTCAAACTATGTAACTATATAGTGCTGTTCTTGGTGATATTGTTTTCACTTTAATCCATTGTAGGTATTGGTTTGCACGAGTACATTAGCATGGGGTGTGAATCTTCCAGCCCATTTAGTCATTATAAAGGTCAGTGAAATTTATGAACATCTCATGTGCATTCCGCCCCATTTAATACCCGCATTCACTTTTAACGTCTTTGAGCTCACCTTATGTCTGTTAAACTTTTGCCTTCCTATATACCTACCATATCACGATCTAGAAGTCACGATATTTTGAGTAAATAAAGAAGTTGATGATGTTTAATGCTGTTGTTCATTCATTTTTACTAAAAGACTTTTTCTAAAAATTTAACAGACGAAAGCCTCGCCCAAGGCAATTGGGCTTGGGTGGCCCAAAAATTATGGGCCCT
Source organism: Plantago elongata (assembly GCA_036897095.1). Lineage (NCBI taxonomy): Eukaryota > Viridiplantae > Streptophyta > Magnoliopsida > Lamiales > Plantaginaceae > Plantago > Plantago elongata. Next base: position 641 of record JAYMSP010002034.1, on the reverse strand, counting down.
GCATGGGCAGGCTGCCTGCGCATGCCTTTTTTCTTTTTGTCTGACATAATGTAGTTGTTGGGCCTACCCTGTCTATAATTTGTCACATTCCATAAAGTTAAGACTTGAAAACCCATCACATGCCGAGCCATAAGGCGAAACTATCTTGATTCTTTGGATTAATTGCATCTCTTCTGGATTTGGTGCATGTTGTCTTATACTCCCTCTGTCCCAGTTTGGATGTCCCATATTCCGTTTTGGGTTGTCCCATTTCCATATTTGGTCATTTTTGTACCCCACAACCTAATATTATAATCAAAAGAGGACCAATTGATTGCATTAAATCTTGTGTCCGGCCCTACGGGACATCCGAATTGGGACGGAGGGAGTAATGTATTATCATGTCACTCCAATAATTAGGTTATAAAAAATTACTTGAGTCTTGAGCCAAAAAATGGAACTATTGAAAAAAGAACCTGAGTGTTTTTCTGGAATTTCTGAAAAGATAATTAACAGTATCACTATAATACTACATATTTCATTTTATCTTATTTTTAATGTATGAATGACATTGGATGGACTTAAGTTTGCTATATTATTGTGAATTGAATTAAGACAAATGAAAGGAATAAACACTATGTACTACATTACCAATTCCCCCC